>JAGDQP010002748.1:43622-100916 GCA_022664845.1 Lepisma saccharinum | reverse complement strand
GTGCTGCCCCAGAATTCCGTGTGCGCCCCAACTTCAAATTTTTAGGGCTACGCCCCCTTTATTGTGATCAGACTTTCTGGGGACAGCGCCCCATGCTGTGCAGACCTTTTCCCATATCGCCTCGGGGGCTGCACGCTCATAGCGGTGGTTTGATCCATTTATTGAAACATTTTCGTGATGGTACACCTTCATACCAAATTTCGTTTCTCTAGCTTCAGTGGTTTGGAAAATGGTATTTGGGCGGCTATGTTGAATTAAAGAAAGCGATTTTTAAAAAGTTTTCTTACATTGCCGTTACCTACTTGTGATGGTACACCTTCATACCAAATTTCGTTTCTATAGCTCGAATGGTGTGGAAAAAGTTTTTGTGCGGCCATTTTGATCCAAGTTAACAACTTTTTCAAAAATGTAAATTATTTCTAAACTACTTTTGTTAATACACCTTTATGCCAAATTTCGTATCTCTAGTTCAAACGGTCTGGAAAATGGATTATGAAGTCAGCCATTTTGGATTCAAAATGATGTCTTTGCAGATATTTTGTAATCTACTAGTGATGATATACCGTCATACTTCGAAATTTCATATTTCAATTTTTAACATCTTTTTTCTTACAGAACCTCAAAATCGCTGATTTCGCAATAAACTCTTCTTCCTGTATAACATGCTGACGTTTTGTGACACGTGGAACTCGGCTGCATGCACTGCCGTACGTGTTGATACTCCCCTCGATTCGCTCGCGTCGCTGCGCCAAGAATCCCACGGCAGGCCGCGCATCGAACTTGAGGAGTTTGGAGGAACTGCGTCTTTTTATCACAACCAGAATCTGCAGTGCACTGCGCCACATGATGCAGATATCCCCTCATACTCCAGAGCGCTGCGTCCGAATGGGGAAACGTCCACATTCTGCCTGTATAACATGCTCCTGGCAATGCTAACGTTTATGAAGAGTAAAACTTGGTGGGACACGCAGGAGTATTGGAAGTTGGCACGAAAAATTGGGTTCATCCATATTCCATTTCACCACTTTTTAAGGTTGAAGGAGTTGACTGGACAGTTTGCACCCCTGGTGCTTTTGCTCGTATTTCGCAGCTTTTTACACTTGTGTAATGTATATACTCGCTTCGCCTCATTGGGGCGCTGCCCCCAGAATTCCAAGATGGCCTCGCTGGGGCGCTGCCCCCAGAATTCCAAGATGGCCTCGCTGGGGCGCACCCCTTTATCGCAATCAGGCTCCAGCTGGGAACTGTACCCTAGTAGGGGAGACGAGCCGAATTTATTCTAACCTACTCGTAATGGTACACCTTCATACCAAATTTCGTTTCTCTAGCTTCAGTCGTTATAAAGTGGGGCTTAGGCGGGCATTTTGGATAAAAGATGGACACATTTTTAACGTTTTCTTATATTTTCGTGACATACTCGTGATGATACACTGTCATACCAAATTTCATTTCTCTATCTCGAACGATGTGAAAAATGGTATTTCAGCTGCCATTTTGAATCAAAGATGGTGAATTTTTTAAAACGTTGTTATGTTTTCCTAAACTACTCTTGATAATACATCATTATGCCAAATTTCCTATCTCTGGCTCAAGCAGTTAAAAAATGGATTTATGACGCCCGCCATTTTGGATCCAAGATGGCGTCTTTAGAGATATTTTGTAATATTTTCATAATCTACAAATAATGTTGTACTGTCAAACTAAATTTCATTATTCTAGCGGCAGCCGTTTAGGCTGTGTATTCTTTAAAATTTTAGGGTTGGCGGCCATTTTGAATTCAAGTTGGCGACTTTTTCAAATTTTTAAAAAGTTTTCTTAATTTGCTACCAATGATGTAGTTTCATACAAAATTTCACTGTTCTATCTTTAGCCGTTTAGGCTGTGTATTCTTTGAAATTTTAGGTTTGGCGGCCATTTTGAATCCAAGATGGCGACCTTTTCAAAATGTCGGAATTTTTCCTTTATCTACTTATCATCCTCTACCTTCATACCAAATTTCATGTTTCTAGCTTACTCCAAACACCCTAAACAATATGATGAGTGAGTGAGTGAGTGAGTGAGTCAGTTAGCCTAAAATGTGCAATTTCAGGGGTCCACAACTAGAACATAGTTCGAGATACGAATATGAAATTTTGTACATCTGCACATATTTACCATATCTCCTTAACGGCAAAAGATCATATTCCTATCTTTAACATCTTTTTTCTTACGGGGCCCCCAAATCGTAGATTTTGCCATAAACTCTTGTTCCTGTATAACATGCTTCTGGCAGTGCTAACGTTTTCTGACGTGAAGAACTTGGCTCATGCACTGCCGTGCATGTTGATATCTTAAAATTCCTCTTTCTCTTCGGGAAAACCCAAGTCTGGTTCACCTACGTTTAGATAGTTAAATCTCAGCACAGTAGAAAATGATTCGTATACGTTGAATATTTTCCCTTGTACCATAGAGGATACTATCTTTCAGAATGTACTACCTTTCAAGAAAGTAAATCCCATGCCGTGGTGAGAATATTGGAAACTAATCTCGGTATGAAAATCTAAGCTCCTGCCAAATATATCGCATCTTTAGTGCTTAATTTTCAAGTTACTGTGGCAGCAATGCAGAAGAGATATGTTGCAAAAGAATTGTCATACGATACAGACGTTTGAATGTGTGATAATAGGACAGCAAAATAGAAAATCAGAAAAGGAAATAGATAAGAAACGGAACAGTGCAAACGTGTGTGTGTGAGCAAGTAATACTAGATCTATTCGAAAAGTAGAATCAAAGAGCAATGACTGTCTAGTGTATTGGCCTAGGTGCTGGCTTTCCGCGCTGAAGGTCGCGGGATCGAAACCACTTACCTCCGTGGTCTTTTTTTTTCAAACTGTATGTTATTCAGTTCAATGAATTCGTGTAGATAAAATTGCACCAGCCATCACTTGAACTGAAAGGAATCATTGGTAATCGAGTTACGTCAGCTTTTATACGTCTTGGTCAAGTGAGTCTTATCGCTTGTCATATGAAAGGTTCGCGGTTCGAGTCCTTGTCACCTTACTTTCTCCTTTACCTCTAATAAATGTTGTGTTACAGTATGCTTTATGCCACTACTGTGTAGGTTTTTGCTCTTTAATTCGTATTCTTCATTTTTGCTTCATTTATTTAAATTAAGTGCATTGCACTTCATGAATAATAATAATAAGTATTATTTTTATATCTGTAGATGTTATGTAACTGTTTATTTATTCATTTTTTCATACTGTTTATTTTTATGTAAAGATACAACACAAAATCTGCTAAGCATATAAATTAGCTCATTTTTTAAATAAATGAAGCAAAAAAGAAGAATATGAAGGAGAAAACAAAAAATTATATAACACTAACATTCATTTACATGTAGAAAGCATACAATAAAACATAACATTTGCACATTACTAGAGAAAAAGTTAAAAGAGGATATTGCAACACACCCTCAAGATCAACATTCCTGGCTGGGTGAAGTAAAAACTGCAGATGTCATAGATCCTGGCTGGGAATAGCTAAACTGTAACACGCACCCAACTATCCAGGAATATAAATAGGGTCACCAGGAGCCTAGAGTAACAAAGAAACGCATATGACTACACTCTATCTCCAAACATTTTCTACACCCCAGACGAGCGGTGCAGAAATGTTTTCCAGATTTAAGAATATCTGGGAAAGATTATTCCAGATCCTTGTGATTGCTGCTAAAAGACAGTAAATTAGTACGAGGGAGGAAATACCGATATGGCGACATCACCAATCTTTTTTAATTAGATCGTCGGTTATACTCTGAAGTACCAGCTGGTTCAAATTAGCGATATTCTAAGAAAGAAACGAAAATCCATACTTGGGAATAATCTCATACGATCATACGCATAACGATTCATGTGTGACTCATACTGCATCTTTACTCACTTCGAAGTCTACAGGGTGGCAAAAGACCATGTCTTACCTTTACCTTAGTAGGGCCCACACCTGCAGTCTGGAATCGCAATTCCTGAAATAAAGACGACGAACACAACGAACGGCGGTCGCAACTCAACCTAAACGTCGTGTCATAACGCAAATGCAAATAATCTATTCACACACATCACATACTGGAGTCACTTCATATATCGTAAGGCTGTATCTGCAGAATTTAATATATAGTTCATTTCCCAAGTTATCACATCTCAGCTGCTGAAAGAATCCTACCACTGGACCACAGATTTATGAACCAAACCTAATCTAATTAAAAACGCATCTCTCAAAACGATAGGTTAACCGAAACAGATAAATAAATTAGTATTAATTGCTTTCAAACATCACTTAATTATTCGTAGTTAAATTCAGATGAATAACATGATAAACGTTAAATAAATCACTGCACAACACAAATCATATCACACACTGTATATGGATACTCAGCTAATGCCTTACGTAATACTTAGTTAACTGAGAGGTTATATTGACTATGTTCGTTGAAAAAGAAACTCAAGATGTTCGAAGAAATAGAAAGATTTCAAAATTTCAATTTATTCATAGGATTTTTCACAGTCTTAGCTTTCGGAGGTAATAATTTCATTAAAATCAGAATACAATTAAGACTGTGCTGTCGAAATCAAACAAATTTGTATCTTCTATTTTTTACACATTGTGAATTAATTAAGGGAAAACGAAAGTTGGTTTTGCAGATATAAATGTTCATAATTTCTATAATAATTAATAAATTTTGCTGAAATCTTCACGAGATAGTCCAAACACATTGCTATTAAATTTGGAAAGGTTTCACCACATTATTTCGACAAAAATGGAGTTATTATACAAAACATACCTTGACGAAAGAAACCAGTATGCCTTATAGTAGGCGTGACGTCATGACAGATGATTACTACATTATACAAATTACTCTTTGAATATATCTTCAAATATGCAATAATAATGTTATAAATGTGACAATTAAGCGGATAATAGTGACTGTAGTTGAAACGAATATTAAATTAATATTAATAGTAATTTCGAGGTTTTAAATTTACAATTAAAGTCAAAAATTATCAACAAAGCTGTACGTAAAAATGGTCGAACAAACATTGTCGTTAATTTGACTAATAGCAGTGATGTATGGTAGCTGTTAACATTGCTAACCGGGAATTTTAAATAGAAATGGAAACTAGGACACTAAAAGTTGGCATTTGATTATTAGAATTTAACGACCCGATACTTAAAATTTAGGAATTCGGTTAAGAGCGGCCCCATACTGAATTTAGAACATATTACACATACTGACAAATAATCTTAAAACCAAAATAACAATTCTAATGAAGTGAAAATTTGGAAATATAGTTTTCGATGAAAAGTCTTGTCAGCACTTGTATCAATTTTAATTCTTGTAATAACCATAAATATATTCCACCGGAATGGACGACATAGTATCGGAATATTCTTCGATTTACTATATTTAGCGTATATATTTACCAATGGACATTTCCGTTTTCTCCGTCCTTATATATTTTACAGTTTGTTTGTGTACATCAGATTAAATAATATATAATGTTTTTGAAATTTCAGCTCTACGATTTTCCGTTACGTAGAAATATAGCATGAAATACTGAGGATTCAATCTCCTACGTCATACAACGAAAATCATCCTCTGATTGGTTTGACGTAATCAATCCGTTCTATTTCCGTAGCTATATGCTTCTCCATATGTTGCGTTCCATATTCAGAAGTTTGAAGACGAAAAAACAAAAAAGAGAATGAACAATCACATCATCACTTAACGAAATAATTAATGTACAAATGTGCAGAACACTTTAATAAATTAGAACACCAAAACATATTTTTTATGACAGAAATTGCTCGAAATAATGACAGAGGGCAGTCTTAACTTGCAGTGCTCTTCTTAACGCTGGTTTGTGTCACTTTTGATGTCTTGACGATTTGGCGCAAGAGGTTCGCACATGCAACTGTTTAACTTTTATACTTTCACCTAAGACTGTTCGAATCCTATCAAAGGCCGTGTTTTATTTTACTTCACGAAACGCAAGAGTAACTTCAATATAAAAGTTTCAATTCACGTTTTTGTTTTTTACATGCTTTTATTATTATTTTTTACAATGACATATTAAAACCATTCAATATATTCACGGGCTACAAGTAGTACGTTAAATTGGTAACAGATGTCAGTAACGAGCACTATTAATTCATGTGCTTTTAAGTTCTT
Organism: Lepisma saccharinum; assembly: GCA_022664845.1. Taxonomy (NCBI): domain Eukaryota; kingdom Metazoa; phylum Arthropoda; class Insecta; order Zygentoma; family Lepismatidae; genus Lepisma; species Lepisma saccharinum. Next base: position 94,708 of record JAGDQP010002748.1, on the reverse strand, counting down.
GAAAAATGTTTCACTAGCATTCATTGCGAAAGTATACCATTGTCGAATGTAAAATCCCACATTTTTTTACAGAAAAAAAAGAGGTATTTTTTGTAAAAAAAAAAAATTACGGAGTTCTAAAGAGCATTATTAGAAGATATCTTATGATTTAATCACGAAAAAAGAGCTGCTAGAAGTTAGTGTTGAAGCTTCCAAAATATATCAATATCTTAAAAAGTATTAAAAGTAAAAATCAATTTTAAATGAATAAAACGAACAAAATGACGTGTTAAGGCATACAGAAATGCTGTTCACCACTTATACTATTTCTTTCGATCCATTTTTGCTATCTCTTTAAAACAATACTAACAAATCAAATACCATCTGTATGTTAATGACAAGCAGTCGGAAGTCTGATTACGTCATAGCATGGCGGCGCCGGATTAAGCGCAAGGCTGAGACTCTTTTGAAGCAAGTCTTGATTACTCTTGATAAATGCATCACAGAAAAAAAAGAAAATGTTTTCCGTGCTCTACTTTAACGGAAGAATTTTTTAATGCAAAAAAAAAAACTACCGGAAATGTCCATTGTAAGTAGGGCTCTGGAAATGAAAATGACTGAAAGCCCACACATTCATCCTTTGGGTCGGTAAAGATGGAACAAACTAACATGGCGGGAAGAGCAGTTCTCCCATCAAATGGAGAAGAAGGCTGATTCGCACCAATCAGCAAGAAACACGGAGCCAAGCATTGACTAGGATCCAATCAAAATAAAGTACTAAATCCAAGTCAATGCTTCGTGACTAACGAAAACCTGAATATATAAAGACTGAAAGCAAACGCGAATATAAAACGAAACACGCTCAAAGCGTGACTAAAGCCAAACAAAGAGAAAAATCTAAGGAGAGCACGAAAGGAAACAGAACATTACAAAAAAATAAAAGGGGAAGAAAAATAAACAATGGAACAGCAACTAGACTTTTACAATATTGACTTGAGTAAGTTTCGAACCGCGTGCCCTTCGCACTGCAAGCGAACGCTTTTCCTTTTCTATACGATTCCAGTACTCAATGAATCACCGTAAACTCTGATTCCAGCGTGAAGCTAAGAAATTTCTATCCAAAAATGCAAGATGGAGCCAGATCAAAACTTCAATTTGCAAGTATCTGATTGAAGTGAGATTTCATATCTTGGAATTCCAAAATATGCTAGAATCGTTTCGGAAGTTCAAATGATTGAATTACGAAGATCAATATTTTGCCTTCAATTACATTATAAACGATGTGGCCAGTGTTTCTTTCAGAAGATTTTGCTCGGGGAAGGTGGCTACACCAAGTCTTACGAAAATTATAAGTAATGCATATTGAGTCTCATGTGCTAAAATATAAATTAACAATTTTGCTTAAGAATGTGTCGTATTTTTTTAGTTAACAACAAACTAACATGAACAGTATTTATAGAAAGTGCTATTCTATTCGTATTTCATGATACGCATGAGTAATACAAGTAATGAAACTAATTCCTTCGGGTGGCTGTTGGAAACCCAAGGGGACACTGCTCCCCCGAAAACATGCGTGGAAGAAACAGTGCCTATTTTGAAACCTGACCAATTTTAGTGCTATTTCATATATAGGAACTCCAATCTATATTTAAATAAAAGGAAATAATTCCCGACATTAAGACGGGAGCAACACGATGCATTTTAATTTTAAATTCCCATTTAATTTTCTTTAAATTTCGTATCTCAGGGATCTTGGTTGATGAGTATGATTCTGAACTGAAAATTTTAAAATATTTGATTTCATGAAATTTCGTATTTTAAAATTTCAAAGGTCCCTGAGTTCGACTATGCAAAAAAAAAAACGTGAATTACATTATCCAACATGGCTATAGTCCAAAACGTCTTTATATGAAAAATCGTTAGGATTCTTATCTAGAGTCTCTAAACAGCGTTTAGATTTGTTAAGGATTTTTAAAAAGTGAATTCTGAAAACCAAGATGACCATAACCCGACACATTTCATTTAAAAAAATCAAATGTGTGCCCAAGATTTTTAAAATAAAATAAATTTAAAGAATCAAGTAAACTTGCTTTTCAAAACCATACAAAACTTCCAGAAAATTATTCAGTTATCAAAGATGTAGACAATCTTAAGTCGATTTATAAATTGTAAAATGGCTCTGATATGGTGTAAAATTCTACAGGCGTAATCCCAATTTCATGACTCACTTTGTATAAATATCGTTAGTAGTATGTTACATGCGAATACGAAGTTTCTTTAGAATCACGTCTTTGATTATAGCTGAATTCAAAGCTACCTATAGCCGGCCGGGTGGCCGAGCGGTCTGTGGCGGTAGGCCATCAGCTCGAAGGTCCGATTTTCGAGTCCCGGCATAGGTGTGGATTTTAATAGCTAAACTCGAATCGTGACAAGTCGCAGTCCAACGTTACTAGACTGGCCCAAATAAAAATAAAGTGTACCAAAGTTTTTTTATCAGAGCAACCTAGACCTTAGGTGTTATAAAATTATCCTGTTTTTTTATATGATAGTGCAGTTTAGTGTTCGATTTGTAGGGCGAATGGTTGGGATTTCCCTCTCTCTGGAAATATCATCCTTAGCTCTGCGTTTCAAAATTTGTCTCTAGCTAAACGCCAAATGCGGTATTTTAATGTGTTTGAAATATTCTTTCCCCTCTCTATAATTTGCATAAATCGATCACTGGACTGCAGTTTTAAAAAGAAAGTATACTTTAAAATTCTTTCTCACACTTATTTTTCCATACTCACATACACACACTCCGACTGCTGATCGTGGGGTTCCGGGTTCGATTCCCGGCTCTGCCAAGGGATTTTTTTCAAAGCAAGAGGGTCTGGAACGGTGCCCATCCAGCATCGTGATGCAATTGGGGGAGTGCCCTGAATAAAAGACAGTGGCGATCACAGTTGAGAACTTCGGTTCTCCTCTCCCAACACGTCTGGTCAGCGCGGGAGCAGCAGATAAACTCTTCCCTACGGGAAGGGCCTCATCCAGTAGTGTAAAGAATATAGCTGTGATTTATATATATATAACTTGCGAGTAAAGCAAGAGGCAAAAACGGGGAATTTACAATAAATTTTATTATGTGTGTTCTGCCCGAGAGCAGGTGCTGACCCGAAAGTTCCTGGGCGGGGTAAACCGATGGCGGTTGTCATTGTCTCCAATCGGATAGAGAGGACGCCCCAAGGACGGGACCTACAGTTTAACGTGGCTTCCGAACACTAATTCCGCCAGATTCCCCTTGCCGTGGAAGTGTCACCTCCCAAATTCTCGGCCAAAAATTAGTAGAAACTGTGCAAACTCCACTTATATTCTCTTAATTTTTACTTTACACCCCCACCCAAAATGGAAATTATGGCGGAATCGCTGACTCAAAACAACTGTATGTTTAGTACGCAATATTAAAACTACTTGACTTTCATGAATTCATTTATAATTATGTCATTCAAGAATGTGACTTCTATATACATGAACAAACACAAAGGGTAAACGCTAAAGGGTAAAACCCCCTGTTAGCGATGGGCATACGCAAGAGTACTGTTTATTCAAAAATTCTGTTAACGCAAAGTTTTGTGCCGTTCCGTCCCGTCGTTGTTCTAGTAAATTAACCCTCGATGTTAAAAACTTAAAGCAACGACGAAGAGCCGTCGTTCCTCTAGGTGCGTCCTTAAATCAAATTTGAATTCTACAATCCACGTTTTTAAGTAAAGCGGTTTAGGGGACCTAAAACTATAAACTTGTGTTTTCTTTTAAACAATTTGTTTCGAAATTAAGAATAAATGTATCAAAATTGAGAAATAAATCATCCTACAAATATTTCCTGCTAATTTTTCATTACATGATATTTTTCCTTCATGTTCGCATTGCCGAAATAAATATTTCTTAATACCTTGCTTTAGTGTCGTCCATCTCTAACAAAATATGTCGTATTATAAATGATGTGCACATTGTGTTTAAGAGTATAATCTTAGTTAAGAAATTCCGTAGTTTACTCCCAGTAAAACTGCTCTTAACAGATAGTCCCGCAACTGATTCACGGGCTTAATACGCAAGATTTGTTGAAAACTTGAGAAATATGTTGGACACATGAGAGTTTCCTGTTTCATATACTTATTGTCAATTTGCAGGCAAGCAAAATTGCTGATTTTTACCTCTAGCAACAGGAAACGAAAATAAAATACACAAAATGAAATGAAAACGGAAACCCATTCAACATTATAACGCGAAAAGGAATGACACACTAACGAAATACAAAAATAATAATTCGAAGCTACTCTCCATTCAAAAAATTCGAACCTAGATTGCTTTTGTAGTTCGAACGAGTGAAAATCTATGCTAAAGACAGAGCCATCTAGTAAGAAATTGTCAAAACTGATTTGGGAGACGCAAGGGAAAGAACGAGTTGTATGCTTCTTCTCCTCGTTGTAAAATGCATTTGCATATTATTCAACTTACGGGTTAGACTGGGTTACTGTGTATTATCGTTGTTTTTTTTTTATCTGCTGCCTTAGATTGATGTTTCATAAATAAAAAAATAATACATGATTGACCGTAATATAGAAGTCACTAAGACCAATTTGAATTTTCCTAAAGACTTCGAAACATTATGAATAACATTATCGAGTTTAATGCTGTTAGTTTACAAACTAAAAATATATTTCACTATAATTACAAATAAAATGGTTAGTTATGGGCGAAGAATAAATCTGATTTTCTAAATGTGTTTGCTTAAAAAAAGTAAAGAGAAGTGCGGGGATTTGAACTCATAACCTATTGCGTAGAAATCTAAATCGCTAATCACTACACTATGGTAAACACAGTACAAATGTTTTTCTCATTTCACTTGCCCGTTAATTTTTACGTACTGAGTATGTTTCTGTTTTATTATTATCGAATAGAATTGTCTTTTCTCTATTTTATCTTTTATTACTATGTCTGCTATGTATGAGAAATATTCTGGAATATACAAACAAAACACATCTATCAAAGAATCTGAGTACAAATAGTTGAAATTTTCCATGTGCACTACACGTGTGCATGTGGATTGCAAAATTTTTCATAGTTGGAAAATTCTATTCCAGCGCCTCCAACAAGTGGGATTTACTTTCTTGAAAGATAGTACGTTAATTTTCTGTTCAGCATTTTTGTTTGCTCTTTCGGAACTGATGTGTTTGAAATTACACGACCTTTCTACATTAAGTAAGGTTGTCAAACGTAAGTTTTAACGATTCGCATTGTTTGTTTCGGTAATTAGAAAGGGTTGAAATCTTCTTCACTGCGTTTGCAAACCGTAAGCCAATTTTGCTAGTTGAAATTCATGTTGTAAATTTACACCTAACCCAGCTATAGCATACCATGTTTGTATTGTCAAAACGGGGTGTTAGGCTGTGCGAAGTTTATAAAATGGAAATTACATACAAATTTATTTGACAACGATTTTGGAACATACCAGTAAAGAGTAAATTGCTGCCCAGTTGCTATATTGTGAATAAATATTTTCGTTGAAAGAAATATTACTGTTTTGTAATTGGAGAAGTTCTGTTTAGCTAGGCTAAAGTATAGTATGTTTACCACGTTTGAGAAATAACCATATCTTTCATTTTGAAAAATAAGTGTGCGAAATCTTGCCTCTGTTCTTAAGCACAGTGCTTCTGTAATCAAGACAATCTACATTCTACAATTTCAATGTGTGAAATATCAACATCTTTGAAACTCGTTTTGATGTGCAAAAGATTCTCTTCAAAACTTTTTTAAAAAAAAAGAAGTTAAGCAATCAGTCTTGCACTGTGTTGGTGAATTTTAGTAAAATAACTTACATTTTTACCCATTTACTTCGTGTCAAGGGTTTCATTATGATGTAGATTACCTACCATCACTGTAGTATTGTTGGAAAAGTTCTCAACCTTTCGTCATTTCAGTCCTCGAGGTGTTAATTTATCCATATGTGAGAAAGTGTTTACAAATGAAGTTAAAGTTTAATATTTTGATCCAATGCTTCAGTAATCCTAAGGAATAGTCAAACCAGTTCAGCTTATCTAAATGCTCGTGCTTAATGTTGACTAATGTACGACTGTGTTGAGCCTTGCACTACTTTAGGGGTCTAGTTGTGTTAGGTCACTAAAGTAGCGTATTGTGTTCTGCTTCCTTGGGGGATGTTCTCGCCTGTGTCTCCCCCTCCCCTTCCTTTTGGGTTCTTTTCCAGCGTGTTTTAGCCTTTTCCTGGTATTCTGCTTTTGCCAACTCTCTGCGTTTTGGGCACTTCTTTCGGGTTTCTTCCATGCATGCTTCGTGTCTAGACTAGAGTGTGTTCTGTCTTCGCTATGGCTGAAGCAGGGTGATGATGGCTAGCTACCCTCCTTGCCTTCAGGTTCGATAGCAGTTTTCTTCGTTATGTGCCCTCTCCAGTGGCGTAATGTCGGCATGTCTGCAAGTAGGTTTGGACACATTGAGTTGGGTAAGCTCCCTTTTTTCAACAGGGTGCCGCGGGTCCCTGGTTTGCTTGTTGAGTCCACCTACTTTTGTTGGAGCAGCCTTTGGACATTACATGTAAGAGGGGTCAACTTGAAAATTTCAAAAGGAAACTGGGGTAACTTTTTACATTTTTGGAATCAGTATTAAAAACAAAACAACTTTTAGAGGATTTTTTTTTTCGAAATTTTGTACGGTTTGGGAGTTACAATCAAATGGGAATTATTTTTGTTTAAAGTTTCTTATTAGCATCCTAAACGAGGGGCGAGGTTTTACGAGGTATCTATATTTTTTAGGTAAAAAGGGCTCTAAACCATTTCGTTTGAGAGGTCCCGGAGGTGATTGAAACTGTGATTAATTCAGAACACTTTAATATATTGCATTAAGCAATATTGTTTTCTGTAATCATAAAGAAACGTGCTGTGTGTAATGTGTCTACAATCTGACAAAATTGCTAGTTTTTTTCTTTTACTCGATTATTATATTTTCTTAATTTATTTTTATTTATTTTTGTACTTTTGCCTGTTTTTTTACTTCCCTATCTATACCAACATCATTGGATCATACATAATCTGTAAACTTTTGATCTTGGTATTTCAGTTATTAAGTCACCCGTTATTATATTTTAGTTCAAGTTCATAAACATAATTTTGAACCAAATTGCAAGTATCAAACCTGTAGTAAATCTAATTATAAATTTCATGTTTTACTGCGGATGCGATCTCAACCTGAAACATTATCACAGTCCGAGAGCACTGAGTGGCCCCAGAACAGGCCAAAGAGTGATATTTCAGGAAATGATCAGCTATTAGTTGATGGCGTTGACTTCTCTGGACGGATCGTTAGTGTACGTAGCGAAAGCACAGGGAAGACCACAATAACGTTGTATATAAAATTATTTTTGCATCTGACATTTGGTTATGAAAAGTTCTATTTATTTTTGTTACACGTTTATGTTTCCAATGAGGAATATAAAATATTAAACTCTATAAAAGTAAACGACATATTCTAAATAGAAAGAAAACTATTTGTTTGTTAACGCTATTTTAAAGGAAATATCAAATTCTAATACAATTAATTTTAGAACTTTAATATCAACTTTAGAAATATTTTAATTGCTATAGAGATATAGGATAATGGTGATAATCTTATTTAAACTAAAAATAAACATATCTGTACTTCCTTTGACCATTATTCGTGGCTTATTAGGCGTACCATCGATGTGCGTAGTAGTTTTTAAAGCGCTCTCTCTTTCACACAAAGACATAAGTAAAGGGGTCAAGTATTACCTAAACTTTCAAAGAAATTCAAGCTTTGCTGACATGATCTGACAATAGGAAGAGAAGGATCAGCGCAATGCTTCCGTAAGATTCGCTTAAACACGTATTACTGTAGATTCAAAGATTGAAACTTATTTTTAGGCTTCGAAATAACGATAAGAAATTTGACAAGTCTTTTTTTTTTCTCTTTGACATTCTGACTGAGGGCTTTACAGGCTTTTCTTCAGTATCACCACGAGAATACACACAGGTTTACCCACTCTGATCGGCAGTAGTCTATGGCCGTAGAAAATATGGCAAAATATCTGATAGTGATTTATCAAAATCATCATTTCATGCATACAATGATCCCTGCGACAAATGTTTGTTTCATTTGTTATTTATTAAATTATTATTTTACGTAAGCTACGTAAAATAAGGCAAAAAATCTGTGTATCAAAGTGTTAGCAAGGTGAATTATGAAAAACATAATGTATTAGACTACCGTTGTGTGTATGGAAAGATAAATGTTTATTCCTACAGTACATATTTAGAACATATTTAGAATATTTGATATTACAAATTTTACTTCTGTTACATATTATTTGTTCTACATATGTCATATCTCTGTTTATCTTAAAGTTTTTTTTTATTTTTTATCCTATCATCATTCTGCATAGCTTTGATGAGCCCCTCATAATACAGAATTGAGATCATGTTGAGTTTTGATAAGTTTTTTTTTAAGCAAGTGAATATTTACATTGCACGTGAGTTCTGACAGTCTTGTGCAGGTATATGGTTTAATGTTTTGATATTTCCTGCATGTTGATCTTGTTCGAGCCTCCCCCCACTTTTTTATTTGTCTTTTCTGTAACGTTTTAGCATTCTGCTGTAGTCAACTTTTCTCCGTTCTGCCTCATCTTTTTTCCGATTTCTCTCAAGTGTGCTTCGTATGCGACGACTAGTTCTATAAAGTATGTACGATCTTTCTACGAAAGGAAGGCCGTAGGTTATGTATTCGCCTTTGGTTTATCGAATATATTTTTTATGGATTAAAAGTGTTTTTAAAGATTTGCCCTCGTCTGTGGCTTTGAAAGCGTCTCCCAGCGCGGTAATAGCTTTTCAAACACAATGTCGGTTGGTCTCATAGTTTTAACTATATTTTACTTGAGTTAGGTTATGTTAAGTTGATATGAAAAAACAACGGTTATGTAAGATCCTAATGTACACAGTGTACAGGATAAAGTTTGGGATAATACTTTGCAGATAAGTTAGCTTTATGATACCTTGATTTCCCATACGTCGAAATTTGAAAGTTCGGGGCAAACAAATTATCACCGTCATAGGGCGCTTTTACATAGGCGCGAAAGGGTATGGTGATGGAAAACAAACGAAACACAGTGGACGAAATCGCCAATACTTTACATATCAGTCATGGTACAACGTATTCCATCTTACACGACAGGCTAATTTTTCGGGAAGTGTGTGCAAGGTGGGTCCCGAAAGAATTGTCAACGCAGGATAAGGTGCAAAGGTTAGATATCGCTCGTAAACATTTGGCCCGTTATCGTCGCGAGGGAGATGGATTTTTACAGCAAATCGTTGCGGAAGATGAAACTTGGTTACATCATTAAGAAACCGGAAAGTAAGGCTGCGAGCATGGTTTGGAAACACCCATCATTACCAGAAGTTAAGAAATTTAAACGTCAACCATCAGCTGGTAAGATTATGCTAACACTATTCTGGGACATAGATGGTGTAGTAGCCGCTCATTTCACCCCAAGAGGCGAAACTGTGAACAGTGAGAACTATTGTGATGTGTTGCGAACTAAACTGAAACCTGCAATCAGATCCAAACGTCGTGGAAAACTGAGAATAGGTTTCATCCTGCAGCAAGATAACGCTCGGCCACATTCTGCCAAACGGACGGTCGAAACAATAAAAGAGTTGGGATTAGAAGTGTTAAAACACCCGCCATACAGTCCAGACATGGCTCCAAGCGATTTTCATATGTTTAGACCATTGAAGGAAGCGCTAAGGGGAAGAAGATTTTCAACCGATGAAGAAGTCATTGATGCGGTGCAAAATTGGTTACAGATGCAACCGAAAAAACTTCTTTTCTGACGGAATCAAAAAACTTGTGAAACGTTGGGAAAAGTGCATTGAAGTCAAGGGAGATTATCTAGAAAAATAATGTATATTTCAGTTTTCTATCTTCGTGGCGTTTCCTGGCAACACTGTTCTCTCTCTTCGCTGGCTCTCGCCTTGCGTTCGCGCTGTTGTGAAACGGCTCATTTACTTCAATATCTTGCTTGACTTTCAGCGGGCAGCTCCCGCGAAAGTCTCGCCGCGTTTCTAGCAGGGAAATGCGAGCGTTTTTTCGTCCGCAGGGAGAGAAACCACCTCCCACCTCGCGCTTGTGCTGATGTGGAAAGCCCAATTGCTCGTAATGTATTTGTAAACCACACGAGAGTTGTTCGCTCCGCTCTCGGCCCGCTCTCGCGCGTATGTGAAAGCGACCTTAATGTACTAAAACCAAAAAGTCTCCGTATTACGTCTTACGCACGGATTAAGTTCTAAATATTATTATTATTTATAAATTAGTAATGCATTGTTAATTACTTCAGATTATAAAAGACGTACAAGAAATAAACTCAAGGTATCGTACAGCAAACTTGACTGCAAAGTATTGCACCAGACATTGCATAGTGATTGTTATACAAATGCAGAGCAATTTCTGCCGAGTAGTAGACGAGTTACTGCTGAATTGTAGATCAATTGCTAGATAGTTGCAGATCAATTGCTACAGAGCTGCAGATTAATTGCTACAGACTTGCAGAGCAACTGCTGAAGAGTTGCAAAGTAATTGTTGTAGAATCGAAGCGTAATTGCTGCAGGTAAATTGCAGGAGACTTGCAAGGCAATTGTACTCCAGTTGTGCTGCATTTTACCAGCACTTTCATAAAGTTTCACTTAGGTGTTTGTTTCATAATTGCAACAGGTTACTAGAGTTGCATGCACAGTTCTGCAGCAATTTTACGAGAGTTATTGGGCACTTTGTCTACAATTCTGTGTTCAGTTAGTTTTGTTATTTGGGATGATATTAGACTTTTCAATCAACAGGACTTCCCCAACACCTGCGCTGATTAAACATCTTTTCGATGAAAACTGTTTAGAACGAAGTAATGTTTCCAACTAAAATCTAATAGAACCGACTTTCTATTAATTAATAGAACCGACTATCTTTTTGCGTTGACCCCCATCACACATTTTCTCTACACCATTCATTCCCCATATACGATTGCTGAATTCTCAATGCAATTTTATCATTAAGATTTGTTTTAGTTTTCTACACCTAGTAGCTTCCTACACTAGCAGAACAGAATGCTGGGCTAATTTTCGCACAATACTACGCCAATATCGAACAATTTCGACCAAAATTGCTCAGTATTGGGGCGAAACTGGCCCGATATCCAGGGCTGCTAGGGTAGTTATTTCCAATGCATGACGTTGGTGACGTAATACTGTTCCTGCAACACTAAGCTATTGTAACTCACAAACCGAACGAAATATTTAAGAACGTTTCCTCTAAAAGTTGTTTTGTTTTCAATGGTTATTCCAAAAATGCAAAAAGTGACCCCAGTTTCCATTTGAAATTTTCAAGTTGACCCCCCTTACACATACCTCCGTTACGCCACTGATTCCTCGAATGGGTTGTTGACTTCTCCATATGCACTTTTGACATAAAAATTTTAGTTTCACTGCTCTACACCTACTAGCTATTGCCAATGGACAACGTTGGTGACCTAATACTTTTCCTGCAACACTAAGTTATTGTAAATCCCAAATTGTACGAAATATTTAAGAACGTTTCCTCTAAAAATCACTTTGTTTTCAATGATTATTCCAAAAATGCACAAAGTTATCTCTGTTTCCACTTGAAATTTTCAAGTTGACCCCCGTTACACATACTTCCGGTACGCCACTGACTCTCCAAATATGATAGTTGAATTCGCCATATGAACTTTTATCAGAATTTTCTTTGTGTACTCCATAACGAAATGGTCATATGGTCCTATGGAGCCTTTTTTGCTTTGAGCCTTATAGAGCCATTCATTCTGTTGGATAGAATGTCTGGGCGTCACTTGTAGAGTTAGCGAGCCACCTAGCTCAGTAGAAGAACTACCTAATTCTGGAAGCACGCGGTCGGGGATCACGATCGAACCCTGTCTAATATCTGGTTACCGGTAATTGGAAGACGGATTCTTGTGTCTTGAGTTGTTATTGCTGCTGGTGAGGTCTACTTTGTCTGTTGACTATGATTAGGTTCTCCCACATAAGGGTAAATGAACTCAGTCTTTTCTAGTACTTGTGTTTATCATTCGTGTCTATGTCTAGCATCATTGCCCCATTTCGTATGTATAAAAAAGCTACGCTTAACCCACGAGTGCCTCTCCGGGCATTCGCAAATCCGCACAAATTTTCCTTAGTTTCACCGAGCGAATGCAGGGAAAGTATATTCATCTCATTCGATCCCGGCTGGAGGCTACTATATACTGGAAGTTGAATTTCATTTCTCTAACAAGTTCTGGATTTCCCGAAAAAGTCTTAAGGTGAAGGAGACCTTTGTTTTTTAAATTTTTGTTCATAAGTTTTGTTTCTCCTCTCCCGGGTTGAGTGTAGAAATAGGTGTTTTTTTTCATATGTTGATGTGTAGATCCAATTTTATTCAAGTTGTGGGATCACATCATTATAAGAGGTTTGTCATCGTAATGTTTACTTTGCCTGTGACATCATGCAGAATGTTATTAGTTGGTTGGTTGAGTTCTTGTGAATATTTTGTTACCCACAAGAAGACTAAACTATTTTTCCTATTTCGATGACAATTTATTAACTGAATGTTTTCCTTTTATTAGCCTGCCTCAGTATCAGTGAATGTAAGGTTTCTTCCTCTAGCCGGACTTGAATTCAGATTGTTTAGTGGTGTCCACCTCAACGCACTGAGTTCACTCAATGCCAGATGTCCACAGTATAGAAGACTGGTTTAATCCTTGTCATTAAGAATTTTTGTGTGTTCTAAAAAGACTGAAAAATAACTTTCGGTCATAAATTTCCGATGATCGACTCGCTTCATTAATGGTTTGATTGTGGAGTGGAAAGAGTTAAAAAAAAATATTGACATTTTTTTAATGATTACTAAAATCAAGCCAAGACATTTCCCTTTGATACATTAGAGTTTTTCATGTGTTATAAATAACACTTTGCAAAAAGTTAACAATTAAAATTTTCTTATTTTCTATACCATACATTAGTGTTACTTATTTTAGCTATATAATATTAACAACGAAAAGATGCATGTGAAATTTCGCCAGGACTTTCAGCGTGGGGCTGTAAAATTAAAATTGGGAGGATGTGGGTGGAATTTTGCACGTTTTCTGTCGATTCTTCTACCGTATTATTTTTAAAATTTGAGGGTGCTCTCAAGGATTTGTGGGGGTGACTGGCGGAATCACTGGTTACATATAAGCAGAGTATGAAGTAAAAACTACACTTGGTGGGATGCGCCAAGCGATATATCATATAAAGTGTTTCCTAAATTCCCTCCTTGCCTGCCTTTCCTAAGGTCTTCCCCACCCAAAGCAAAAACTGAAATGACGCCACTTTGTAAAACCTATCATCAGGCTAAGTCGAATATAGTGTTAAAAGACACTATTCTCAAATTATTCTAAGTACAAAAGTACTAACCTGCTGAATCGGGAATTAGAGCGTCCGGAAGTTAGTAGCAACGTCTGGATGTCGGGTCCAGAAGAGAGATCTAGGTAAGAATCTAGGGCTTCTTTTGCAGGTAGACACATCCGGCTGTACTAAGCTTGAGTTACCCAGAAAGAGAGAGAGATAGAATGTGTGAATGGTAGAACCCGGATCTTTGCAATGTAGTAAGTGAGCTAACTAGTAGAAGCTCTCCAGCCACAGACGTATGCTGGTCTCTTCCTCGAGAGGGAGAGTTAATTATATGTTGGGGCATACTAGCCCGATACACTGGACTGTGTATGCACTGATGTTTCAATGAAGGAGCAATACTCGGACTCAGATATTACGTAGGCTCTCCATTATGTTATACATAGGTGTTACCACTTTTTTCATTTCCCAGGAAGTTCACTGACTTCTTCCTGTCCATCTCATTCCACTTTCTTTTCTTTCTCGTTTCCTGCCTTCCAAAAATCAGGATCCGCCATTGAACCGTCGTCTCATAACAGCAGCGAACTCTGGGTTGATCACCACAATCAATTTGCCATTCCATAACCATATCAACCCAACCCTAGTGCAAATGCTTATATGTTCACTTACGTGACTACCTGACACCAAGTCAAAGTTAGTAAAGCTGTAACATCTGGTTAACTTAATTCCAAAGAAGCAAGAAATTTCTGACAGGCATTCGACAAAATCAGATAGGTTAATATTAAAGAGTGAAAAGTATGCGACTGGACCGGGCATTGAACCCGGAATCTTTGGTTTACCGTCCCAATGTGCTACCACTGAAGTCGAGCGTGCTACCTACTAGGGCACACAGGAGACTCATTCTCTTTTATTGCTTGCACCAAATTTTCTGTCTCGCAATATGGGGTGTGAATTTTTTTTCTGTCGATATTCTATTTTCTCATCTTGTCGTTCTGGTATAAACTGCGTTTCGTCAATCATTTGTTGTGATGTCCTCACACGAGCTATCGTCTGAACCGAAATGTCTCTTGTACTCAATATCATTGTTTGCGTGCTTGCAGTTGAATTATATGGCCATGATGTTCGACTGCCAAATATTCTTCTTATCAGTCTATCTGTTTCTTCTTCCACTGCTGACGTTATTTCCATCTGGATTATTCGCCGCTGAATGTGCGGATTTCACTAACACTATCTTCTCCGCCTCCATGCCTAACTTTTCTTCTCGTATACCTCGAGTGCCAGTGTCCCGTCTAACTGATGGTATTGTTTGTACTGATGAATCAACGGTATCTATTGAGACTGATTGATAACTATTATTTTGTTCACATCTCAAACTCCGAGGGTGTCATTTGGCTTCCATTTTCAAACAACACTATTTCTCTGCTTTTTTACTCCATGATTCACTGCCATCACATTCAAAGACCTTGACAGAAGTTGTTCTTCCGGTACCAATAAGTTTTGGTCTGACTTTGTTGATTTGGTTTCTCCCAAAACACTTGTATTAGGTCCATTATTATCCCTTTCCAGCTGTTTCATTTCATGTGTATCGACAGCGTGCCTCTTACTCTGAAACTGATTTTAAAAAAACGACACCGAGACCAGTAATTGTGTTTTAGGCATGTTCAACAGCAAGTATTGTATGCTGGACACCTACTTAAATATTTATACAATAAACCGATCTGCTACATGTTCTCTGAGTATTAGCTTCAGTTTGCTTCTGCTTAGGTGAAAAGTATGGGCAATTTTGGTAAGTTATGTCTTCGGCCTGTCTCAATTAAATGAGTGCAATGCTTGTTAAAATCCACAAAGATCCATGGCTCTGGCGGGATTCGAATCCGCGACTAGGAAGACGCTGGCTTAACGCCTTAGACCACGTGGCTGCCTCGGTCGGTAAGGTTCCGGTTAGGTGCAGTCATATTACTTGAATGATTGGTTCTATTCATCCAAAATATGGAGTTAGTGGAACTAGTTCTATTGTCGTCATCGTTCTGATTCCTGTAATCCTTACTAATACGGACTGATGTACTGATTCCTAAAATAAACTGGAGTAACAGCTCAGATTCCACATTCTCCAAATCTACAAAACCTAGCATGACACTTTAAAAGTGCTAATGCTAACACAGTTTGATCTGGTTCTTGCTTTGTACCTTCTTCCCCAAAGTTCATTTGTGGTCACAACCTTTAACTTTAGCACTTAATTGCTTTTTGAGCCACTCACACCACAAGACTACTAACAATGATGTCGTTTAATCTTCTTGGTATATCCATGTTGTCTGATTCGCAACGTATCTACATAAATACCGAAGTTCACAACAACTAGCATTCACACAACATGAACAGTTACACAACATGAACAGTTACACAACACTAACACTTCACAAAGGTTTTCTGGATCCAGATCCAATCCTACGGCAACATTATTATATCCTACGATGACTGAGTAATTTCATAAATCTGTAATGTGCTAGCAATATTTCAAAAGTATTTCACAGCTCAGAAATTACATATTTTTTTCGAGTATCTGAAGTACAAGAAGAATATCAATTGAAAATGTGAACGATAATTCTACCGGTAATACTTTACTGGTGGTGAAAGTTGAAGTAAGACCTCCGCAGATGAACGTAAATTGTGAGCGGTCGAAAATAAGGTTGTTGAATAATTATACGGACCGAAACGGGATAAGATGGCCGGAGAATGCGGAGACTATAATGAAGAACTCCACAGAGTGTATGATTCACCCGACGTTATAAGAACAATGAAGTCATGACGGCTAAGATTTACAGGTCATGTAGCTCGGAAGAGGGGAAAAAGAAGAGAAGACCAAGGCGTTGTTGGGATGACAGTATTAGATTGATGTAGGTGTTCACGATGAAAACTATCATAATCCTGCCTAGGATATAATCCAATAACATGGGCGTCTCTGACTGTCTAACATGTTAAATTTAGGATGAGCGCGCATGGAAAAAGAAACTCTGCGAGTACGTCAAGGCTTAGGCGAACTGTAAGCTACATTATGCATATACTGGAAACTGAATGCTAATAAAATACTCAGATCAGTCTATGGATAACGTCAGTATTAACAAAATAGCATGAAAATTCTACTTGCAGGTACAATTACAATTCTACAGATGCAAACTAATTAATTGATATTAATGTATTCGTATCTACTTACTTTAAATTGATTGGCCCGAAGATTGTTCTGAGACGGCCACTGGCTCCAACAAATCAATCTGCTAACTCTTCCCGGTTGAACATTATTATTCCTCTTCTGTGTCATGTCTCTTCTGTCTCTTAGGAATGTTTTGAGACGTTGCAGAGAACTGAATCAGCTTCACATGATGAAGTTTGCACCACTATCACAAAACGAAACAAGTTTTTAATGTTTCTTATCATTACCCGAACCCGCGGCACCATTTGTCGAAACACATTGAGTGTATCACTGAGAAGAGCCATTTCCTTTCCTTTTGGGAAGTTTCCGGGCGCCTTGAGAAAGACGGTTTCTGCAAGGTCGCTCTAAAGAGCCGTTATTCCTTTCCTCCTCCTTTTAGATCCGGGCTTGGGACCGGCATTGGCGGAGTTAAAGGGCCTCTTAAAAGAGCCTATTTTGTGCATCAACCTCCTGGAAGAATTGAGTGGAAAGAACCCACAAAGTCTCTAATCCCCGGTGAACATTCCCTACCGTGTGCCAGTACTTTCATTAGAAGACCTGATGAGTAGGGAAAATGGAATTAAGGAATCAGATTGCTGCCTTAAAAGAGAGATTACTTATGACGAAATTTGTGCTGAGGAATTTGAAGATGCCAGTGTTGGAAGAAAAGGTGAACCTTTAGACAGAACTCACAAAAGTCTTTCGGCAGCTACCAGTAAAATTAACTGATCCTTCTAAAACACAGCAAAAGGAAGATGGAATTATTTGCACACGCTAAATAGAAGTACGAAGAACTCATACTAGTCTCTGTTAATTATTTAGACAGTGGCATCTATTTAGGTGAAAGAGCGAAAGTGACGAAGAGTCTGACACTATCAAAGAAAAGCATACACATGAGACCTTTCATTCGCACAGGTTTGCGGAGAAGTTACCTCGCTCCAGGGACCCTCTCACACTCGCTTGGGTTTGCGGAGAAACGGTCTCGCTCCACGGACCCTCAGTCGCACAGGTACTCCATGTTTCTGCCACTTCGATAGGTCAGTCAATTTCATCGTCCTTGTTGCTGTATTTTTTTTTCTCCAAATTTGTGCCGGTTGTCAAATAATCGTAGAGATCTCCGAGGAACTCTTTGCGTTGCTTCTTTAGATCGTGCAGGCTTAATTCAAAGTTCCTTTTTATCCTTATCGTCTCTTGTGCAGTTTCAGGAGGAGGCGTCAGTTTAATTGACATCTTCCGAAGAGGATTCCTCAAGAAGTCGATGGTCTGAAGTTCGACCTCGTCTTGCAGAATGGCCAGCTCCAGTTCACTGATGCACACCTTGTAGGTGATCTCTCTTTCTGCTTTAGCAATCTTCTTCCTTAAAACCCACTCAAACACATCAACATTTTTTGTGTAGTTGATGGTGGATGGAAGAGGCAGTTCGTTGGGAACCAGCGAATTTGTGGACTCCTTCCACAGGACCCGTCCGTTCGGTTGGTGCTCCGATCGTACTTGCTCGATAATTGTCAGCGGTTTCGGTTCGCGTCGCGGTTTTCTCGGATTTGTCGCCATCTTTTTATTTAGAATAGAAAAATGGCGTCTTTTGAGAGTAGCATAAAAATCTACTCTGCCGGGGAAACCGCTAATTGTTTTAATTGTTTGGATTGCAATGTGCTGCATTGTTGACAGTGGTTCTCGATGGAACCTTCAAGTAAATCATTTTATAAAAAAATTGTTACCAATATTGGTTATAATTATGAAAGTTCTTGTTTTCTTTACAAATATGAAACCTAATTTGACTTACGGTTATTAATTTCTCAGTATAATTCCGAATGCACTGCTGGTGCCTCATAGACTGAATTAATGTGGAAAATTTAAGAAGCTGTTCTTCGTTGCATTAGTAGTTTCCTTGCAATTTAGGTAAAAATAGAATAACCTTCCTGCTTCATTTAGCATGTTTAGACTACGTAGACGAGTTCAGACATTTTAGTATGGTTCGTATAATAATACACGTATTAGATTGATAATTGTAGTTTTAGTTAACCTAAATTTTATGTCGGTGAAATTTAGTCCAATCCTGAATGTTAGGTATGTAAAAAGTTAGTTGATGATATTATAGGTTGGCGTAGATTAGGTTTGAAATAATGTTGTAACTACTAAGTTAATAAAATTAATAAAAGAATTTCCACCGTGGAAATTTTGCCATATTTTGAAATTGGAGTTAATTCGATACATTTTTTATATGCCGGTAAACGGATTATCAAATTCATATTGTAGTTTAGTTAGCGATTAAAATATTGTAGTAATAATTTTCTAGACGACGACAGCTTTGTGCAATGTTGGAAATTCTTTGTCTTTCGTCAACTACTCGGATCTTGTCCTTCTTCGTCTGTGGCTGTTAACGCTAATCTCAATTTAAGCAATGTCGGAAATGCGAGTTAGGTAGCCGCGTAAATTAGACTCTTTATAGACTAACCAAGAATCAAGTAAATATTTAGGTCCTTAGAATTTTTGCCTTCTCTTAGAAACGCCTAATAAATGGTAAAGCATTGATTTTGAGAATAGGCAGAATACGTGGAAATTACGTAGATGTCATGACAACGGGTAATTCTACGAATATTGAACACAAGGTGGTAGCGTGTTACTATAACATTATAATTAGACATCCAGACTGGTAAAATCAGCACGATGTTTGTCACCAACTCAATGAATATAAAATAACCCCATCTCCTCCAAGCTTCGTTGTAGTTGTTAAGTGAAAATTGAATTAAATACTGAACTTTGTCTTTGTAGAAACTCTCAGTTAGTTGTTTCCATGTTTGATACAATTGCAACTTCATTACATATCACATCGACCTCTCAGATGGACTCTGGAATATCTGGGTGCGTTACGGTTAGAATTTTGTATTCATTGTTGCCAAATATCAAAATACGTTGTTGTAGAGTAATCAGGGTTTTCTAAAATGATTTTCTCTAGTTCATTCAAATTTGTAATTGCAAATTCAAGACTGCGCTGTGAATATCTTTGTTAAATTGTATCTATTTTCAAGCCAAACCACTACATTCTGCTATAATCGATGAGTCAGAATTTGTCTACAAATCACAGATACCTTAGAAATATGGAGTAAGCAAAAAATGTTATTTCTCGAGATTTTCAGTGCATAATACCACCATTGATTTTGAGTCAAAATCGGGTCTCAACCAATTCGGGTCAATCGGATCAAGTTTTGGACCGAGTCAATTTGGTAAAGTTTCAGTTCCGGTTAAGAAGATTCTGGGTTAAGAAGATTCAGACCGGGTCGTTCTAGTCAAGTTTCGAACCGGGTCAGTTTTGATCGGCTCACACAGGGTCCCTAAAAGTGACCTGGTTCAATTAAGAGGCAAAGCGCTATTCAGTTCTACCTATTTGTGTGAATCGCCTTTTTCGAATGTGAAAGTGATAAATAAAAGTACATAAACAGGACCACAGATTAACATTTGAACAATTGCATTCGAATGGCAGTAACCAAATATGAACATCAAACAAATTGAGGCTGAAGCTGAGTGTCACAGTTCTCACTACAAAGAAATGGTATGATTTGTATAATTCAGTCGTTCGTGACATGTAAGTTGATAATTAAAAACTATCTTGACACATTATAATTTGTTTCTTCTTTAGGTTTTAAACCCGTCGTTTGCGAGCTACAGGTAATTTTAATGAATCGAATAAATCTATTACACATTACTAATTCTGTCTTTGGTAGCTCACCACGTAAGAATTTTTGATGTAACTTTTTGGTCGGGAGTTTGCCGACCCCTGATATTGATAAGGTGAAAATATTGTTTCCAGTCATTCCGGGAAGAATGGAGATAATTCCCTATCTTCCCTGTTACAACAGTAAACTTGGCCCCCTTTTCATTTTTCTCCACCACTACATGAAATATTACTCTATTGTTAATACTTGGTCTATACTCATTCAATTTGAATTTAGAAATGACAATCGCTTAAGCCAATCAGAGTATTCCCAACGCAATTTTAGAAGGAAGAAAGAAGAAAAGGAGTACATTTAAAAGATTTAGCAAAAAAAGTAGAGAATACAAAATTAGGATCCCTGAATAACGTAATCTGATAGCCCTAGGAAGAAGTCGTTTTCCAGTGTTTCTTTCAGATTTTTTTTCGAAGAATATTTATTCTTCAAACCGGGGAGAAAATAACCGGGAATAAATATATGTCTTAATCCGAGAAAACTCTCCGGAAACCGGAAGTCAATAGTCATCCTAGGTATAGGGCGTAAATTTGGTTAAATAGCAGCCACCCGTCCAAGCATTTATGAAACTGTATGAACCCATCTGTATTCCTACTCATGATAAATGACTTTTTGAGTCGATAACATTGAATATCTGTGTATAGAGATAATTATGAATCATGAGTAGTATATTACACTATCGATGGGTATATGGTGCTATCTAAGTTAAAAAAACTAGCTACGAAATCTCTCATGCGTGAATGCACACGATGTCGGCACCTTTCCGAACAAAGGACCCTCATCACTTTTTACAGGTGAATAGATACGCCTGACAGGTTGACATGGTCAAAGGACGTTCCGCTGAAGTGGTGAGAGTAAGCATATCTGTGAAGGTGTGTGTGAGTTGGGCGGCTGTTGAGTGCGTCGATGTACGTTTGCGCATGTCGGGCTAGATGGTTTAAGTGTGTTGGTGCAAGAGATCGTTCATCAGTAGCCATGGCCACCACGGACAAGGACAAACCTATTCCAACCGACGTCAGTACAGGGATGGCTGTCAATAAGCCTTCACCATCGTGTAAGTGTTCAACACGGTGGGTGGATGACCCATATATATTAACAAGTGTGCATAAATATGACTTTGCTCGATGTTTACTTTGTTTAGGACACTATACAAACCAACCAAGCTAACGTGATCACGTGTGTACAATGTACAGGTCAACGCGGTAGTTATTTATTTCCCGACGCTACGCCGGAGGAAATCGCTACCTTGTTTGCTACCCGTAGAAAAGTGATATTACGTGAACCGAACACGGTGGATGCCTTGTTTGCAACGTATGTGAAAACCCACGAATCAGCTCCAGCAGAATTAAAAGATAAGTTCGACTGAGGTCTTCAACGTATGCTGAAACTGATACGTGGTGCTTTGGTGATCATGTTGCTAGCCAAAGACATGGAAGTTCCCTTCAAATCCAAGTGAGAACAGTATCTACATCGATGTACTGGAACTGTTTACTCCTTATTAGTGGACTCATGTGTAATCATCTTAGTACGTAGTGAGCCAGTGTAATAATCTCAGAACCTAGTGGCCCAGTGTATACTTCCTAGAACTTAGTGGCCCAGTGTATACCTCCTAGTACTTAGTGACCCATATGTGTACGCATCCTAGTACTTAGTAGAACCCAGTCCCGATTATATCGATACTACGCATTTGGAGGTAGGTTGTGGGACATTATTTGTATTGATCCTTGTACGGCACAGTGCACAAGTTGTCTAGTCGATTATATTCTGGACAAATGTGTGTTAAACGTCATAGGTACGTACTTACAGAAAAATCCTATTCAATGTACAGAGTGCAATCTACTTAAAGTGCATAACTGCATGTACGTTTGGAACACGAGTACTGTGATTGTCCAACATGTGGAAAGTCATTTGAACGATCCTGAACAGTTTTGCAAGTATTATTGAATATTTCTTGCCCAGCGTCATGGACACATAGTAATGAGAGCGTTGTTAAATGTTGTTCGGCAGTTTATCAAGAACCCCGAGTGCATTGCACAATTGATCCCTGTAGTTCTTGAGCAGCAAAACCCAGCGGGTTCGCGTGTATTATGCGCAACGCAGTACATTATCAATTTTCAGGGTTCTAAAATTCCCCCCAGCGAAACATAATTTGTGAATTATGTCTCGTTGCATGCGATGCCACTCTGATATTCCATTGCCTGTTGACATTACCATGTGAACGTTTAGATTTAGCTGAGAGGTACCAACGCCAAGTTGATTGGCTAACGAATAATTTGCACGGGTTAGAGCGGAATACCTCCAATGCATATATTGTATCACATCTCCGCCATCTTGTTGCATAATGTTGTCAGATGGCATCCATCTTTTACTGTAAGCGTCATGAAAAGACGGTTCTATTACGTAAGATTTTTCACTTGGGAAATGTTACGAAACTGGAAGATCAAGCAACGTACGTACTGGGTAAAACTGCCTTTTGCAATGGTTGTGGAGGGTCTATTTCCGTATTCGTAATAAACATGTAACCCAAAAGAAGGAGACTTCCACATATGGTTATCCAATTTACAATTAGGTTCACGTACTGTACATCGTTGTTGTACAACTGGATAACGTCTTGTTTTTGTGCGAGCCTATTTACGAACACACTAGCCTGCGATATACACCAGTGTTTGGTTAATCATGTGGTTCAGGGAGTTAGAGGGAGCACATTGGCTATCGCGTATACCACACGGTGGTTGTTATTAAAAAAATGTTGTGGGACGATATTCCAATTGCCAAATTGTATTTACCGTACATCATCAATACCCAGCATGTTTGGTTACAAAGATGTGCAACTATGGAGGGATTCATTTACAATTTTAAATCAAGAGTGTGAAAACCATAGATTACATACAACACAAATCACTCTACGTTAGACATTAGACCGCAAAATATGTGCGGAGTTTGTTACTGTTTGTATAAAAACAATGACACGTATACAACATACACCCGTTTGCGGAGGTGCGGTACATTATTACAGATGATAAGGGTTCCCGTACAGGCGTGGATATATGCATCCCTTGAACTAATTTGGTTACATATGGAGAAAGTATATCTATAATATAACATGAACCTAGTACAAGGGAATGTGACTGTTAATTTGCACATCTGGGAGCCTCCCTCTCGGTGCGACATTAGATAGGAGGTATATTTAGGCGTTGGGTACTATCACTAGGGTGGCAATTGTATTAGTATGAGCATAACTGTGGATGTATTACACTTTGGTACGACACTTATATGTTAGGAGAACATTGTACTATCCATAGTGTCTGTTGTCGACCGTGATAAAGGAATGTACAAGTATGAAATAACTCCGGTGTATCAGTGTGCGATTACCCAATTTATATAGTGAATGTCTCTCGCACTTACACTAGATCGGTATTATCTCCAGTTAATCTTTGTCAATTCGAACTCGTATTGGAAACAATCATAAATGAAAAGTACATGGAACAAACCAGGTTAAGCTTTAAAACGTTAATACATATACACAAGCACCCAACGGATGAGACTAGTATGGCGTGTATGCGTACGAAACATTATTTGGTAAATGGACGGCATATGTAAAATGGTGCGCTAACGCTGTGCTACTTTTTGGTAAGTACGAGACGTTTTGCATCCCGTACTGTATATACTCCATACGAATGAAGGTGTTGGTAATACCCATGATACTGAAAAATAAAACCAACCTTTCTATATTCGTATTTATTGCGTATAGCAGACACCACCACGACTAGTACACAAACACATGTCAAATATAGACACAAAATTGGTAAGTTGTCCACTACTACATCTTTTGCAACATGAACGATGGCGTGCCGATTGTTTAGTACATTTGTATTAACGACTGTGTTGCAGTGGATACACGTAGTACCGTCACGATCAATACACAAACAGGTATGATGCACATCTACATACTTGGTATGTGATAAACCAATATGGATAAAGCACCATGAAGGAGGAGGGCAGTGAAATGTCAATACATTCTCAGGAATGGATGTGTTACACTAGATATCCAGTATGCACGTAGCAACAAGTCATGTAGCACAACCACTGATACACATACATGTTCGACGAACCATCTACCTATATGGTAGGGTAGAATCCTTTAGTACTTGCATCGATCCATTTGCAGGAATGACTTTGTTGCACTAGATATACAGTAAGTATGTAGAATAAGTCAATCACCACCGCCGTCACTAAAATACATACACGTCCGACGACCCACCGAATTATATGGTATGTTGGAATCCATCACCATTGGTGCTGATGCATTTGCAGGAATGGATAAGAATATACAGTATACACAATAAACTTCCACTGGCGCCCTGTCAAGTGGAACTGCATATAGGTGATTTTGGAACAGGGATGCACTTCCTTAAATACCAGGTGTATAAGCTTATATCCGCTGTTTGCCCATAGATGGCGTTCGTGAGCGTATGAAGCAACCATGTGCACGCCAAACCTATTGTGTGGATGAGTTGGACCTCTGGCAACACGAAACAGTACACATAAGTGCAGATGCGGGAAGCTCTGCTTTGGTGCTTCCATTTAAAGAAATCGGCTGCCGACGCGCATCGAATGCTTGTGGAGTCCTTTATTGGAAACAACGTGCCGAGATTGGTTTTGTCGGTTCAAAGACGGCAATTTAGACCTGAATGACAAGAAGCGTGAAAATCAGTCCAGGAAGTTTGAGGACCATCAATTGCAGGCGCTGTTGGACGCGGACGATATCCAATCGCAACAAATGCTTGCCGAGCAATTGGGAGTTACTCAAGCAGCCATTTCCATACGTCTGCGTTCAGAAGATCGGAAAATGGGTGTCGCATGAATTGACCGATCAGCAGCTGGAGAGACGCCAACACATATGCGAAATGTTGCTCGCCAGATAAACAAGAAAGTCGTTCCTGCATCGGATTGTGACGGGCGATGAAAAGTGGATGTATTTCGCGAATCCGAAACACCAGAAATCGTGGGTTGATCCCGGCCAACCATCAACATCTTCCTCGAGACCAAATCGCTTCGGACGGAAGACTATGCTGTGCGTTTGCTGGGATCAACAGGGTATCGTCTACTTTGAGCTGTTGCAACCGGGTCAAACTGTCAATGCCCACCACTACCACCAACAACTGATCAACGTGCACCGTGCTCTGTGTGAAAAAAGGCGGAGTATCAACAAAGACATGACAAACTGATATTCCTCCACGACAACGCTTCATTGCACACGTCAAAAATGGTGCAAACTACTTGGAGACACTTAAGTGAGAGGTGCTACCCCATCCCGCTTATTCACCAGACCTGGCACCTACAGACTACCATCTGTTTTTCGTCGATGGGCCACGCCCTCGCTGAGCAGCACTTCGATTCGTATGCAGACGTCCGAAAATGGCTTGGTGAGTTGTTTGCCTCGAAAGATTAGGACTTTTTTTGGCGTAGCATTCACAAATTGCCCAAGAAGTGGGCAAAATGTGTAGCTAGCGAGTGAAAGTACTTTGAATAACTAGCTTTGTGCTTTCTATGAACACACCATGTGTTTTGCTGACTACAAAACAGCGGATTTAAGCTTATACACCTGGTAGTTCATACAGCGCATGTGTCATACTAGGTTCTGTAACTAGATGGAGAACATAGTGATTGTCATTGAAGCCATCACAGTAACATACTTCGCCTTCATCTTCTAATGCATAGAGACATGTAATACACTTTACACGGCCATGAAGATCCACCTACGGTAATAGGGATTGAACACATTACCAGTAAAGATAGTCTGGCATACACCAACAAGGTTCTTCAGCAGTTATAATTTTAGCGTATTATGAACCCTCCATGGTCGTCGATTTGCTAGGCTCAACTACTTTGTACATTGTGACTGTCTTCAGGGTACTACTTTGCGCATGTGCCTGCTACGTTTACAAAGTGAGTTTGGTATTCGGAGTATACGTATTGGGTAATTGGGTTATTTTGTAAACTCGAGGGAGTACGATTGAGGCGATAAAACAAAGAATGTATCGAGGGACTGCCAGGGCTGTGCCCGCCACGGATTAGGAGGATGTTTCGCTTAAAGTCCATATTACGAAATTCAGATTCAACCAAGTCTGCTAGTAATTGCAACCCACGTTTGATGCTGGTGTAAAACCATTTATACCCTCCATTGGTGGATGATTGCATTTGCCTATACAGGCTATACCATTGTTTGACATGCACAGTGTTTAGCTGAATACGTGTGCTTCTTCTTAAAATCATTGTCTGTACGATGACACTCGAGCGCCCACCCTCTGCTTAAAACAACCCTCGCACAGGAGATACTCTTCCGATTAAAACTTCTTTATAACGTTCAGTATACACTCTTCACCCGCCTCCAATGTACAATCGCACGTATTTGTAGACAAAGCGACAATGTACACTCTTCACCTGCATCGTGGATGTTTCATTCGGGTTGCGCTATTAATATTTTAGTGCAAGACCAAAATCTCAGGAGAACTATTCACGGTGTCGTCGTCAAAAATGATAACCTTTATGCCTGCCATTATAGTGCTTAATGCACCCGGTTCAGAAGAAATGTGGTGTATAGCTCGTATGCTCCTACTATGTTTAATCCATTTACCAATCTAATGGAAACATCATAGTTGCCTACGCATGCGCATTAGGACCCACGGTTAGTGGTGTGATGTGTACTGTTATCCCCGAGTGTATTGGATTTTTACGTTTTTATAGTCGAAGAATCCGTATGGTCTAATACCATCATTACGTGAACACCATTGTGTTGCTCCTACGAATGACTGGTGCTTCAGTGTTATTATTATTGTTATATAGCATGCACGGGCGCGTTACAGTGGATGGACACGGTTTATTTAGTCTGCAAAGTACCTGCCGCACTAACGTTATTCAGGCAATCCGTACTATGCACACGCACTAGATGCACTTTTCACTGTGCAAGTACACCGTAGTGTGTGTTCTAGGCGTTTCATGTACATGTGCACCATACTATTGATTGTGGAAGGTACATGTACTACATTATTAGTACAGAAACATATGTTTGAAAGCGAAAGGAGGGTGATTAGGTGTCCGCTGGGCATGCACGGAGCGTAACCCCACCTATGGGCAAGGTGGCATGATATTATATCACCAATTGGCTTACGATGCGCAGGACACATTTGAACATGTGGGTGGGACGCCTTGCGTGTACGTCTCACTCATTGGATTATGAGTGCGCGGAAACAACTGCGCATGCGGGTAGGATACCTTCCTTAGCTTAACCATGACGTCGGTAACACTCGTACTGTAAACACAACTATGGGGCAGTGGGAAAAGTTTTATGTACGTGATATGTGTACGGTCGCCGCACAAGCTGAAGATGAGACCAACCATCAGGTCTCGTTATGTACCTGCTCGTCTAAGAGTGTTAGCGTGTTGTGTATTTGGGCAGCATTGGAGGTTTGGAATCCCGTTCTTGAAATCTACTGTTACGGATGTAAACACCGCCGGCCATCCCAGTATGAGCATGTGTGCTTATGACATTTTAGTGGAGGTTTGGCACCGGACGTATACCTGGACGGGTCTGATGACCCATTTGCTGGTTAGATGGAAAACTTCCTGAGTGAAGTGTATATGAACGAGCTGTTCGACGTGTACGTGAAACAGCATCCAAAAGGGGGTAGTTCACGCACGATGTTTAACGCGGTATTGAGACCCTCCTGCAATACCATTTGGACAAGTTGACCGCTTTGTGTTGGAAGAAGGATGGGGGAGCCCTCAGCGAGTACTAACTGTTACTTGACAATCATGAACGCTCTGCATGTGCTCCACCGACAATGATTATATACCATGTTTGTTATCTGACCTCGAGCAGTGTGCGCACCGTGGGACCAATGTGAACCCTCTTTGAGTTTGAGCGTCCTTCCTGGTGGTGACAGCATCATGCTCTCCGGTTCTACCACTTCCTTGACCAACATGATGTGGTTCCCGTGTGAGTGTGGTGTTACTAATATTGAGGACCGTTGTCTGTGGACAGCATTAGACCTTGAGAACTGTCAACGTTTCCCTCTCGTGTGCGGTGGATGTTTCATAAATGCCCCCCACCTGCTAGGTCATGTTTGTGCTCATAGGGACAGTGCGACAATAACGCGGAACCCCACTTGTAACAAATTATTGGATCCCACAAACCCTGGTGAGCTGTACTGTGTGTATAAACGAAACTATATGAATGATGCACCCAATTCTGTATGTGAGTGCGGTCTGCATTACCTTTTGGAGCATAAGCTCGCAGATGTTACCAACAAGCTATTGGCAAAGGATATAGCCGCAGAATTTTCCATACAAGTGACCACATGCATTATGGAGCTGTGTTTAAATACCTACGCACTTGTTACCCTTGATCGTTCTTTTTCTACACCAGTGCGGTTACAATATAGCCGAAGGCATTATGGCCCCTGTGTGGAACCTATGTACTTGTTAACATGGACCACCCTCTTTATTATCTCTGTAGTGGCCAAGTAATGTACTAAATATGGTGGACCATTGTGGTTTATTACCAACAGGCTATTATCCAAGGTTATAGTCGTGGAGTTTTTCATAGGACAGTGTGGTGAACTATTTACCTGTTGACAGGAGCCGTTTTTACTTGTAGTTTGTGTATTTCTGTAGTGGCCTAGTAATGTAATAAATATATATTGGCCCTTCGTTTTACATTTTAATTCACCAGAGTAGAACGAATATCCTGGTGGCGAGATAAATTACATCCTCGTGTACTACTGCTCCTCTTTCGATATGTGTTTTCCGTAATGGTGCAAGGTTTGTAACAGCATTACTACTACTACAACTAAACTTTTGTCTTGAATGATAATATTTTTTCACGGTGGCGTTTACAATGTTGGAAGCAAAGAATTTTACCTGTACCCTCCGGATATGCATCATGTTTGGTATTGCATTGTCCACACCCACATACATATAGTTGTTGCTATTCATTATTTGCTTACCCGTTACGTTACCTATGTGTTAATTTTATATATTAACCTTGCTTGCTTGCGTGCAGATATAGGATACGCCTTCCTCCCTTGTAGGGTGCTTATGGGTATTTGCAAGAATGTGTATTTCGTATACTGACGTAGTATTAAATGCTCGTATGTGTGTACAGTTTCATTTGTAACCCAAGTCAATAGTATGCACGTTCCTTAGCATAAAGGTGATATGTCTGTTTGACATTGATGTGCTAAACCAATGACATCTTTTGAATGCACACCGCATTTCTTATTACACGCGGCAGGACCATTTCTGTTGAAATGTTTAACCACATGTTTAACCACCTTACATACCAACCTATCCTTCTACATTTAGCTATGCCTACTTTTATCGTTGGGTTGTTTCTTTAGCGTTATGAATTCACGACTTCGGGAATTGACTGTGCAGCAAAGACGCCTTTGTTATTATTACTACCACTACTGCTACTATTTATTGTACACTACGGGGGCGGTGTCCTATTGGTTTGCCCAACTAATTATGTCATTGTTTTGTTGGTGCAGGAACATTCATACTACCACCTGCTCTCATGGTACATCATTACTAGTAATACTGAACTCATGAGAATTGGTTTATACCGCCTGGTTCATGTAGGTAGCTGCTGATGTGTGCATTATTGCAGTCAAGGTGTTAGGTCTTGTTTATACCTTTCTGACTGCTGTACGCATATACTTTATACCTGTAGCGACACCTGTTTGTTTGAACTAATTTCTTTATCTTTATGCAATTAAATTACAATGATGTGGCTAATTATTTTATTAGGGTAGGAGTTATTACATAGATATTAGCGGTCTTAGTATATTGACTGGTTTATTACAACTACCATTATCCTTATTTGTGGTAGATTCATACTACCTTGCTTTCGTAACGATTGAGATGTCCGCGCATGGACATGTATAGTATAACCGTGTAATTGACGTAATGGCTTTTGTCCACCATTGGTCAGATGATCTACATACAGATATATATATATATATATATATATATATATATATATATATATATACACTACCACTACTACTACTACTGCTACTATCATACATCGTACATTTACACAATACTACCTGACTGTCATATCGGTAATGGTTTGTTCGCTAGTCACCAATGCGCTCCTTACACATGCACAAAATATATAGTAATATTAGTTTCTGGTTAAATACAGATTTTTTCCACTCGTGGTTCGTCACAATTGCAGTGAAGTAACATACAACTACATTATTTTTAACGTATGTAAGAACTATATAGTTTCTTTACACATCCCCCTAGTTACCGTCCTGTCTGTACTGGTCACTGTCACATCCCATTCGCACTGCTAGCACTCCCTTTTGTGTACTGCTGAGAACCCATGTGAATATATATGTATACGCACGGGTTACATATTTTACTGGTTGTTGTAGCTGGCAAACCAGAGTTCACTACAATTTTTTATCGGTCCAGTGTATTACCATTATTATTACCAAAGATATTTTGAATCGTACTGAATGGGACTTGGATTTTAACCGAGGAAGGGAAGAAGCCGGATTTAGTCGTGGATTTAGCACAAAGGACCACATACAAACATTAAATCAAGATATGGAAAGGACTAACTTGAATATGAACTTCCACTATGTTTGGGATTCGTAAATTTTGAAAAAGTTTTCGATTCGGTCTCCTTGTCAGCAGTACTTAAATAACTTGATCATCAAGGCATCAAAAATGCATACATCAAGCTACTGCAAAACATTTATTCGATTGCTACATCTCTCATTAGACTACATCAAGAAAGTGAAAAATTTAAAGTTGGAAAAGGGGTAAGGCAAGGACATTCAATTTCTCCAAAACTGTTTTGTGCGGTCCTAGAGAGAGTGTTTCAAAATTTAAACTGGGATAAAGTGGGACTTAAAATTAATGGAGAATATCTTCATCATCTACGGTTTGCTGATGATATAGTTCTGTTTGCCTCAAGTGCAGAAGAATTACAAACCAGAATGGAAGAACTGAGTGATGAGAGCTCGAAAATAGGTCTTAAAATGAATTTAAGTAAAACAAAGGTCATATACAATCAACATGGTGCAAAGAGGGAAATAAAGATTAGCGGACAGACAATAGGCATAGTTGATGAGTATGTTTACCTAGGCCAGCTCAAAACATCGAATGCCAAGCTGACTGATGAAATAAATAGAAGATGGCGTGTAATTCGTTTGGAAGACTACACTCTATTTTCAAAAGTAAACTACCAATGTGTCTAAAGCGTAAAGTTTAAAATCAATGTGTCTTACCTGTGATGATGTACGGCTGTGAAACTTGTACATTGAATGCGGAAACGACTCAAAGATTAAGTGTCACACAAAGAGCAATGGAGAGATGCATGCTAGGAATGACCAGGAGGGACAGGGAAACAAGTGAATGGATTCGCGCACAAACAAAGGTAGAGGATGTAATCAAGACAGCGAAGAAGATGAAGTGGAAATGGCCCGGTCACATAACTAGACGAACAGATGGAAGGTGGACGACAAATGTACTACAGTTGATTCCTAGAGAAAAGGAAAGACCGAAACGACGCCCAAATGCAAGATGGGTAGATGAAATCAAGCGTTTTTCAGGAGCTACATGGATGAGGATATCAGCAGACCGAGATATGTGGATATATATATATATCAATCTGTCTGGTCAGCGTGGGAGCAGTAGACCAACTCATCCCTTCGGGGAGAGGCCTCATCCACTAGCGGATTAAAAATGGCTGTGATTTATATATATATATATATATATATATATATATATATATATATTATAGATAAACAATGCTTAGATACAGTCCTTTCTGTATTATTATGTGGCTAGCACCACATCATATTCACAATAAAACCGTCACTAGCGCATACACTATAGATTATTTACACTACTGATAAATGCTGATCATTTTGTGTGCTGTGCACTAGTGGTTCCTCAACAGCCCTACTCCACCTGGGGATAGAGGAAACGAATGCACATAGTGTACGGAACATTTTTTCCTTGAAGTATCGGGGTTAGGGATGTTTCTTATAAAGCTTGTTTAAGGAAATCTAGAAGGAAGCGCTTAGAACTATTGTTGATAATATACATCGAAAATAATTGTTAGGGATTCAAAGTAGGGATGGATAAATTGACTGAGACCTCGATCCGAGTTTCGAATATCTGGATCCAGTTCCGGGATTCGGATATCTGGACCAATGAAATAGTGTGGTTTTGGTCACAGATATCAGTATCCACCCACAGGTAAATAATGCAAAGAATTAGCAAAATTCAAGCACAAGTACAATGTTGTTATAAAAATAAGAGATAGGCAGTGCTCGAAGTGGACTAGGAAAGGTAAGGGTACCATTGCACCTAATGGCGGCGATTCACTACTGAAATTGAAGACAATTATAAAATGGTACGGGAACTCTAAATACATGCATGTAGAGAGAAGTTGGTTTTCTGGGGTTCCGAGGCCTGTCTGGGTGTAAAATTTACGTAAAGTGTATATAATTTTACAAAAATGATACAAATTTCACCAAAAAATCTGAATTTAGGGGAAGGGGTGGTCTGGACTCCCAGGACCCATCCCCTGCGTACTTCCCTGTCTAAATCCAAAATTAAAAAGTATAAAATATTTCTAGCACTGGAGATAGGTTGAAAAATATTTTCCCTTCTGTTTTTGATTATGAACAAACGGAAGTGCTTTCTACTTTACTTCGAAATCAGTGGTGGTTTCTTTATGAACACTTGTGCAACCGCTCTGTCTGTCCGTCTGTCAACAACTTTCAACTCAGGGACTACAAGGGCTAGAAAAGTGGTTGATGTGTCATTGGAGATCTCGGCGAGACTAGTTCAAACCGTGTAGATAATTCAGATCACATAGGTGGGTCCCGAGATTGAGAGGGGGCAATTTTTAACTCAGAAACTACTAGGGCTGGGAAAGTAGGAAGCTGGTTGATGTGTCTGAAAAGGTCTCGCCGTAATTTTTCCAACGAAACATTAATCATATAAATAGGATGCTCGCTGCTGAAGTCTGCCGGTAGCATATATGCACAGCACTCTGACTGTAATCCGCCTCACTTGTTTATTATTATTATTATTGCTATACGGAGAAAGGAGGAGCTTCCAAAGGAATAGAAAACCTCAATAATAGTTCCGGTTTATAAAAAAAACGTGATAAATCGGACTGTAATACTTACTGTGGAATATCATTACTCCAAACTTGTTACAAAGTATTTACTAATATCCTGGTAAACGCCTAAGCGTATACGCGGATGAAATAATTGGAGATCACCAATGTGGATTTAGAAGAAATAGATCCACGTTGGACCAGATTTTTGCCTTGAGACAAATTTTGGAGAAGAAATGGGAATACAATGGGACGGTTCTTCAGCTATTTATTGATTGTAAGAAAGCACATGATTCTGTCAAAAGGAAAAAGTTATACAGTATCCTGATACGATTTATAATTCCGAAAAAAAATGGTTCAACTAGTGAAGATGTGTCTCAGCGACCCCATAAGCAGAGTACGGATAGATAATTATATGTTATATAGTTTCGAGATTCGCAAGGGATTGAAACGTGATTCCTTGTCCCCAGTATTGTTTAACTTCGCGTTAGAATATGTGATTCAGAAAATAAAAGAGGATAAAAAGGGACTAACATTGAATAGCTTGAATCAATTATTCGTATACGCGGATGAGGCAGATTTAATAGGGAACAATATAAAGGCACTACAAAGCAACACAGATGTCTTAGTAGAAGCGTGCGATGAGATAGGTGTCTACAGATAAACATAAAAAACAAAATACATGATAACAAGCTGTACAAAGGGAATAGGAAAAATAGATACATAACTATTAAATATGAGAACATGAAGAAAGTAAACAAATTCAAATACTTGAGAGCATATGTAACAAGCATAAACGAGGTCGCGGTAGAAATGAAAAGTCACTTAGCATCGAGCAATGCACGTTTCTACTCATTTCATAAACTCCTAACCTGGCGATTAATATCAAGAAAGTAGAATCTGAAAATATACAGAACGGCCATTATGCAGGTACTTTACGGTTGCGAAAGTTTCATTACGACCCTTGCAGATGAACAAAAAATACGAGTGCTTGAAAATATGGTTTTGAGAAAGATATAGGGGCCGAAACGGGACGAGATGACTTGGGCGCACGGTAGCAAAGTGAGTTTTAGCTTGTGCAAAAATATTAAAAAAGAAACAAAAATCACATCGTTTACCCAATAGGTTGTGAATCGGAGGCATGCAGCGTGGGCGTTGAGTGGGTGGGATGGATAATGAACACAATGCTCTCTGATACTCCACACGGTGAGGTGACACATTCAAAACTTTCCGCAAGACTGAAAAATTTGCAATACTGCGCAAGACTATCATCCAAGGATGTTCTAGCTGTCAGCTTAGACTCATTGGCTGCAAACTGAACGACAAAGCATCCAAGCCTCGCCGGCACATAAGTTTCATCGCTACTATATCTATACTCTCTGTTTAAATATTATATCTATAATACCTGCTCAGGTTCTTCTTACCCTAAGGGTATCTATTAATGGGTATCACCAATTCTCGGATCCAGTGGGTCCAACAGGGACGGTTTCCTTCTTAGTATTTTCTCGTTTATTTCTTTACGAAAACTCGCCCTTCAAATGTACACCATTTCACGGCTCCAGTTGGTATGTACACCCTATTCCAAAATGGATGACCGCATTGATTACAGGAATTTTAAGCTGAAAATTGTCTAAGTCCTACATCGGGTATCTTCGAAAACAGTAAACTAAAGATGCCAGGATCGAGCTCTGGAAGGAAGGATGAACCTTCGCAATTGGGACAAAAGTGCAGATGTTTCTTTTCTTTTAAGCGCAATAAGACATGTTGCAATGTTATTAAGTGTAGAAAAAAGTTACATTAATTCAAATACGTAATGATACAGTATTTCGAAACCATCCATACATCTGATCACATGATCGTTTTGTCACCTACGTTTCCATACGTAAAAGCACATTTGCAATGAAAGTGAAGACAGCAATTTAGTTCTCGCATTCATACAAGTATTACAATCAACAAGAGAAAGGAGAGAAAAACAACACGTATACGAATTTCATTGTCTTGAACACCGAAAAGTCAGTCATGTTTCTTCAGAAGGATTCTATCAGAAAGAAATAGATACATGTGTTCATGTTAGCTCATTGGTAGAGCGCGTGCTTCTAATCGTGAGGTCGTGTGTTCGAATCCCGTTCTGGAAAATTTAGTTTTATGTAATGAGATATTCCTCAAAGAACAAATAATTAGATAAAATAATAATAATCAGTTTTATATGTATCCATACAAGCATTTCAGAACATAAGTTATTATTATGTTTAAAATATAACATCAGAGAATTGGTGGGTGTTGACAGAACGTCCGTATATTATATGTGAACGTTCCCTATCAGCAATTGTCGCGGAGTTTCAGCGGCCCAACCCACGGGGAATAGTCGGGAGTCGTTTTCTGCAAGACGAAACCCGGCCGCCATCGGGCCACCTGCTGTACAGTGATACGTTTTGCACGTTGTTCACCGCTAAAAATTAGTGAGAACGACTGCTGTAAAATGAAAAGGGAATGTCTTTGAGTGTTTCCTTTGATACATGTATTTTTTTTTTTTGCGGAGTGGTTGTTTTCCTCGCGATCGCCACCCCTTTGCCGATTGCAGTTGGATTATCGTCAGGGTGAAGCATACTGCCCGCGACCGGGAGTCGTTTCGTTGCGCAGGGTGTTGGTTAAATATCAGACTCCTGCCTAAATGCCGAAGACACACGAGTAACAGTCTGGTGGCCCGCTTGTGCGAGGCGCTTCGTGCCCGAAAGTTATACGCGCATGCGTGACGTGTGTCGTACGACAACAGGTATGAAAAAACATCACCCAGCTGGAAGACCAGCATAGCCGAGTGGTTAAGGCATCAGACTTCTAAATTTCGCGCTGACAGTCCGAGGCACGAATCCCATCGCAGACCCTGAAGAACTTTACTAACTACGAAATAAATAACAGCGAAGACAATGCGAAAAGATTAACTTAATATCGAGTACCACTGTGTCCTATATATTATATATATGTGTCCAATATACCAATATGTGTTACTCTTGCCCGCCTTGTTGCCTCCACGGGAACAAGGTAGGAAAAGTCGGCAAACTGTCGGGTCATAGTTGAGAGTCGCCTTGTTCCCGTAGCCGGGTAATAGATGGCGATTTTATCGCCCCGGTATCCGCGCCGCAGGTGAGGCTCGCCGGAGGGCCGCCAAACGTCGCAAGTGGGCCGCCGGAGGGCCGCCAAACGTCGCAAGTGGGCCGCCACTGGACCGCTTCCGATTTGCTGATTGGGTTATATCTAAAGACGGATCAAGGTGTCATACAAATTCAATCTCCCCAACGCTCATGATCCGCAAGAACGATGAGTCAGTAAGATACTAAACTGATCTCTCTCTGTCTCTCTCTCTCTTTGCTGGCAAATTCTATACTTTTGTCATCTGATGAAGAGAAGTTATTATTGTCTTATTAACTAGTAAAAAATACTTGACCTGACCAGGGCTCGAACCCACGTTCGTGTAGTATTGGTTTATAAATCAAAGGTTTTAACCACTAGCTACTGTTATAGCTAGAGAAATGTTGACAAGATTTGTCGTATTAAAAAATCAGCAGATTGAGTTACGCTAAGTGGGTCGTTTATACGTTTAT
The DNA here is from genome assembly GCA_022664845.1 of Lepisma saccharinum. Lineage (NCBI taxonomy): Eukaryota > Metazoa > Arthropoda > Insecta > Zygentoma > Lepismatidae > Lepisma > Lepisma saccharinum. The sequence goes on along the minus strand of JAGDQP010002748.1, from coordinate 57,623 downwards.
GATTTTAGATAAGGAAGATTAAATTGCATTTATTTCCATCTGTTGTTTTCGTAACAGAGCAAACATGTGGATGTTTTCTTAGGTTAAAATCGAGAATGTATATTTTATACGTGTAAAGCTAGTATAACAATTAACTTTGTTTATTGAAACAGCTTTTCTAATTTATGAAAATTCATATATGAAAACTATTTTAATTTTTATTATATTTCTTGCGCCATTTTAAGATTCCTTGCACGACTGTTAATGAAATCGTTTCCCACAAATTGCGTGCTCTGCAATTAAACAATTAACACATGCAAGTTACCTGTTGTTACTTGTTTCTTTGCTGCTCACAGCTCAGAGCAATGTTTCTCACGGACAGACGTTCAGCCGTAATTACCTTATGGGAGTTAGAGGGCTATACTGCAACTGCAGCTGGGAGACAAATTGGTATCCCGGCCGCTACAGCCAGGCGATGGATTCCGCAATATCGTACTACAGGTCAGACTGACAATTTATGATCTCCTGGTCGTTTCCACGTGTCTACCGAGGCGGAAGATGCGAGATTAGTAAACAAAGCCCGGTTAGATCCACTAAGGACGTCTAGACAGTTAAGGGCAGCTTCCCAATTTCCTGGTAGTACGCAGACAGCGCTCCGAAGGTTTCGTCAGGTTGGATCACGTGGCCGGTTGTGTTGCTCCGTGAAGGAAAAACTCTCAGACGAACACAAAATTTACCGTCTCGCATTTGCATATGCGAATGTGGATCGCAACTGGGAAAACGTAGCTTTCTCAGATGAATCCATATTCAAAACATCAAATGAGGGGCGCCGTTTTATGTATTGTCCGAGAGGCACCCGATATAACCCTGGATATGTGGCTGCTAGCAATCGCAGTGGTCGTATATCTATTTCATGTTGGGGTTGGATTTCCAGTCGCAGTGCAGGACAGCTGCACAGAATACTTCAGCCTCATGGTGTTATTCAGTTTCAGCAAGACCAGTCTCCAATACATACTTCCCGTGTGGTTCAGGAATGGTTCGCAAGGCAGCCTGAGATTGATTTAATTGACTGGCCGCCTTGTGGAGCAGACCTCAATCCCATGGGAAATATGTGGGCAGAGATGAAGTGTACTCTAAGGGAGAGTTGGCCTGAGGCAGATCCACCAAGAACTCGGGATGACCTGTACGACCTAGTTTCCGAGGCATGGCTGGAGGTAGCTGAAAGAGATAGATTTGTTAGCCATTTAATAGATTCCATCCCCAGAAGCACAAAACGTGTAATAAATGCAGGTCTTGGACACAATATTAGTGTCCCCCAGCCCAACTCCCAAAACAGCCCTTTTTAGGGCTACCTAAACTTTTTCTGAAAACGTTTTTCGTACCAACCACTCCTTACATCATATTTTTGTGGAATTCTACTAATAAAGAGAAAGGAAAGGTCTCTTTTGGATTCGAACTCAAGATCTGACGAGTAGGAATCCCGCGTTCTAACACTGAGTTAACTTAAATTTCCAGTGTTCGATGACAATGCTACTCATACCAGTTGAAAATGTTGTATTAAACTTGTAATATTTCGAAATCCCGGAATCTCGATGTGTGACAGGATGCGCCTACCAATGAGAAACAGTGAACGCGATTGACTTTTCCTGTCTTGTGCGTCCGCTCACTTTGAGCGAAGTGACTAAGCGTTTTGCTCAGCAGCCCGAACGTACTCTAGAAGGTAACTAGAAAATGTGAAGAGGATATGGAACAAGGGACAAGGAGTAACAAATTATAAGAATAGCAAGTGTATTTAAATGAAACAGTACAGAAATTAATTCACAAGTGCTGGAATATATGGCGGATAAATACATATAAAAATTTTCACATGAAAATTTAAAGTAAGAAAATAATTAACGGAAAACTCTGACGTGCTTGAAGGCAGGCAGGATACGAAATACCGGGTGGTTACAATTAAAGTGCCGCTATTCACGGCGGTCCAGCGCGGGCTATAATCAACGTATCTCATTGAAATTCGGTAAATATGCTAATGAGACCATGTGGAAGTGAGTTACGCTGGAAAAAATAATAGTTCCAATTTCCGCCACCAGGCGAAAATGTGGCGCTGTACAGGCCGTAACATACGCGAGCTTACACTTCATACACACTATCGCGTGAGGAGCAGCATGGGTATTGATAAGAGAGACGGTGCACTGTTAGTAAAATTGGTCTATCAGAACGGGAGCAATTACACTACAGCATTGATGGAATATCGGTTTGTGAAAGGAATTAGAAGGAAACCGATATCAAGAAATGACTTAAAGAAGATGGTACTGGAATTCGAGACAACGGGTGATTTGAATGTGGCTCCAGGAAGAGGACGACGACCCATTCCAACGGAGGTTCTTGAAGAGGTTGCTGTGGCTGTTGTGGACCACGAAGCACGTGCTCCATATTCCGCTTCCAGTGCTCGGGCAGTATCACGGGAATTAGCCATCCCATGGTCAACAGTGAGGAAAATTCTTACGGCCATTTTACATTGGTATCCTTACAAGATTCACACTGTACAGCAACTGAAACCCCAAGATCCGCAGCAACGTCTTGCGTTTGCCCTTCGGTTTTTGGCACGGACGGAAGTGGATGACATGTGGCCGTGGGTTATCCTGTGGACTGATTAGGCGCATTTTACACTAGAGGGTGCAGTGAAAACTTACAACTGTCTGGGGCTAGGATAATCCGCATGTTGTGCAGGAACAACCATTACACTCTGCATACGTGACTCTGTGGTATGGATTCACAGGAACGTTCATTATTGGCCCGTTTTTCTTTGAGGAGATGACACCCCAAGGATTTGTCACCTGTACCGTGACATCGGCACGTTATGGAGACCTCTTAGTGCGACATGTGATTCCTGCGTGACAGGAACGAAACTGTTTGGAGACTACTGTGTACATGCAAGACGGGGCAACACCGCACATCGTTCGCCACTTGAAAGATCTGCTTCGTGAAACCTTTACTGCGGACCGCATCATCTCCCGAGGTTTTCCAGATGCGTGGCCAGCAAGATCCCCCGATCTAAATCCGTGTGACTTCTCGCTGTGGGGATATCTAAAAGCGCGGGTCTACCAGGAAAATGTCCAGTCGCTGGCTGATCTCAAGGACAGCATAAGGCGACATTAGCAACAATTCCGCCGGAAATGCTTCGAACAATTGTTGCATACGCTATTGTGCGGATGCAACATTTCGTTGATGTTTCTGGTGGACATATGGAGCAGGTTATGTAAATTCTTCACTGTAACCGCAAATGTTAATAAAGTTATTTTCATTGCACCGTTTCTTAAATTCACTGGCAATCAAGTGTCACCTATTGTTCCCGTCACATTGTTCTTAAAGTTGTTCCCTTTGCACCATTTGTCACCATCAGCTGCCCTTCACCTTGTTTGAATTACATTTATCTCACATGTTTGACCTCTTCGCCCTAGATAATCATCTTATTAATACATTCAGTACCATTTCCACGTGCTTCTTACCTGTACAGCGCCACATTTTCCCCTGGTGGCGGAAATTGGAACTAATATTTTTTCCAGAGTAACTCGCTTCCGCATGGTTTCGTTAGCATATTTACCTATTTTCAATGTAATAAGTTGATTACAGCCCGCGCTGGACCGCCGTGAATGGTTGCACTTCAATAGTAACCACCCGGTACAAGCACGAGACTACACCCAAGTAAGTGTATAATTGTGATGATTTCTACAAAAACTATAATATTTATGACGTGCAGCTTGATACATTACACGCATGCATACTAATAAGTAATTTTACAGTGCGAAACTTAGTCCAAATACAAGTGAGTACCTGTACCGGTAAAGAAGATTAGGTTTGATCGTCCAGGTACACGGCGCATATTGAAGTATTCGCGACAAGGCCTTTACGTAAAACAAACAGTAAGTAAGAAAAAAGCTCTTTGCGGTGTATTCGTACAAGTCGATGATTATACGAAGCTGTGGGCATAATCTTACTTTATCTATATAAATATAAAGCATATGTAAAATCAATTCTTACCAGTCATTTATAAACAGATGCATCTTTAAGAGATAAATTTATAAGTAAAGGCAGTGCACTAACGCAAAGGTATTGCTAGTTATAGTTATGGTACTAAGTAATCCTTCAAAGGAGCTCTACATACAGGTGTATGCAGTACTATTGGCTGTTTCAACCATAAATAAAAGTGTATAAAATACTTAATTTGATACTCCATACCTACGTTAATGTAACATAATTTGATATCAAGAACTGCATAATTAGCTATAGCAGCCAAATACCATTATCAGTGGACGTCATTAGGTAGTCATACAAAGTCAGTAAATCGCTAACTTTGCAGGTCTTGGTAGCGGGTAACATGATATCGCATTAGGTTAGGCTGCATTAAGTATGATATTAATCACAGAAGGAAATACAAACTATTGATACGAAATAGTCGATAAAAACTAAAATAGTTTATTGTAGCTGTCAAAGTAATACAGTTCCGATAGTACTACATAACATATTATTATTAAACAAATAATAACAGAATCATAATCTTATTCTGGTTGCTGTACTAGATGGCAGATTCCATCCGATATGTACTGTGAGGAAAAAATAATTTCGTCCCGAAAAGAACGTATTTTCAATAATAAGTAACATATTTCGCCCTAAAAAGGACGTACGCACATAGTTACAGAGACAATTTCGTCCTCAAAAGAACGTTTTGAGACAGAAATAACATTTTTCAGGTAGTGATTTGATACATATTTATCTAACAAAAATACATAGTCTCGCCCTAAAAAGGACGGATAATAAAAGTTAGAGCCAATCGTATGTAGTGTGGACATATAGTGTTTAAAAGAAGGAAGGGGGGGGGGGAAGTATCCAGACATAATCTTTTTTTTATCCGTATGTGTAAATATAATCGTGACATATTAGTCAGATAGCTATATTACTAAGGTGTAATCACACTACGTACCCGACGAAAAAAATTATAAAAACATATTCCGTTCTATGGTAGTGTAATATTATTTAAGAGCTAAATATTTTGTTGTTTCTAGTTTTTCCTATCCTTAATCAGCATCTGTTCCTATTTACGTTTTATGCTTGCAATATCGTACTGAAGTAGTAAATTCTCCTCCAATTGTTTATGTTGAAAGACAGTGTAAAATAAACTGCAATAATATACTCGTTGTACGCAAGCATTGATAATTGTTCTGTAAAAGTGTTGTTTGCCTGCATTCCAATGTATTTGTAGCGCGCGCAAATAAGCTTGTAAACTATATACTTGCGCAGCGACCTTTTCTGGAAAATACTCATATTGTTCTTAATTGATGTACTACGATATTTTCACAATCTTTGTCGTATTCCTCTTGTATGGGCCATAATGATGAGTGGCAAAAAGCTTTGAAAGTTCGGAGCTTCAAGTGACATTCAGGTATGTTAATAATACGTCATTTTGCTAACATCTTCGGATCCAGCAACAGCGGATTGGAGATTGAGTTCCAGATTTGGATGGTAAGTGGACAAGTGTGGTCCTGCATCGCTATAGAACAGGTCGCAAACCACATTGTCAAGTTTATAATATTAATAACATCTTAATTAATTACAGTCCATCCGTTTCTACTCTAACTGCACCGAGTTCACTATTTTCAAACGTGCTTTATTCTTACAGTGCGCGCTCCTTCTACCGAGACACCGTAACGTATAAAATTAAGAAAATCAGGTACTGTAAATTTTCATCCAACTTCACATTTCTTAATCCCCGTTATAGATGTAGCAAATTTTTGAACACACTTAGAAAGAAAATGGCAATGAAAATTTTCGAATTTACTTCAATTACTCAATTAGTGAAAGCGCGGATTTATACGGTTTCTTTCCTACTACCCTGTCAAGTTTTTATGTTACGTTTCATATTTTTATTATGGTATTTTAAGTTTCTACAATTGCGTAATTCCGAAATCTCGACATTCTGGAATTCAGTAATTGAATAATTGTCTTCCTAATGCTATCTACTCGACCACCGCTGGTTCTTATACAAGATATGTCACAAAACTTCAGGTTGGAACGACTGAATAAAAAGAAAATCATATGGCGCACTCTCATGGAGTCACTTAATAAATTCTTAAATTTGCGCGTCCCATCACTTTCTTCTTAATCATGCATGAACTTTTTTTTTTTACATTTTAGTACGAATTGCTTAAGAAAATTATGTCTTTAAAAAGTTCTTTATTACGACTGTCTCGACCGTGTAAATGAACAGCACAGGGATTGGGATAAGATAAAATGAATTTAATGTGTACCAAATAGAAAATTGACAGGTGGAATGGAATGTTAACAACACTTGTGCGAATGTCCACCGCTAACAAGGGCTGCGTCCCCCAGCGGTTCCGCCGCCCAGCTCCTTTCGGACGCACCGTCCCCCCTAAGTGTGCATCCAAATACATCGTAGCTTCCAGAAGCAATCGGTTATTTATACACATCTTAGCAATTATTAAATAATAAATATGAACATATAAAAATATATGTTTAAAGAAAAGGTGTTGTCCCGGGAGAGCCTCGAACCCGAGACCTTCCAATCAAAAATCCGACGTCTAGACCAGTCATCCACGAAGACGACCTATCAAACGGCTCTTTCGAACTTTTGTTTACAGTGCACGTGTTACGTAAGAAGCCTAGTCACGAGTCTTATTTCCAGTCTCCGCGCTCAACTGATGGCGTTGTCCTGGTTAATTTGCACCGTTGAGAAAGTCCTTTTTATTAAGTTTCTTCGGGTTATTGCGATGTTCATGCTTTTTCTCAAGCTAATATTGTGTGGCTCAAATCATAAAGTGTTCTGCAACCAGCCAAAGCCAGTCCGGTTCAGGCAACTATTTATTTTAGGATAAAGAAGTCTGTAATAACAAAATATTAACATATGTTTTTAAAATATATACATACATAGAAATATGTAAAAGTAACAATGCAATGTCGTATTTTCACCCGACTTACGTCGCTGTGCGAAATTTCTTCATTGTGTGACGTCGGAAAAAAAGGTAAATTAACGCTGCAAGTTTTGAAGATACCATGAACCAATGTAAAGAAAAGAAACGAATGTAGAACGCCTTAAAATCAACACCAATGGTATTATATTTTTTTTTTATGGTTATGTTCTACCACTTTAGAACATACGAACAATTCATGGATATAGAACCATTAAAAATAAATAACATCTATTTTTTCGAGCCAACTGTTGTCTACGTTTTGTTTTAAATTAAATTTTCAATTTTCTAACCTTTCTCAAAATTTTAATTTTGCGCCAATAAATCTGCAAAAGCTATCATCTTGTAGAGTTTGAAACAATCTTTTTTTTTTAAAAAAAAAAAAACATCGTAGGGACAAATCCGACTGAGATATCGCTAAACTACAAAAAAAACTTCAATTTATTTTGAGCTTAGGTTAGCATCTTTAGAGCTGACATTTTGTTACGGCCCATACCATTTATTTTTATCTTATCTTGAACTGGCATTTGGTTTAGAGTCATCCTCTTTGATGGTGAATATGATAGTATTTTTTTTATCACGATTCCGTGCAAGGCACTTTTCACCCCTGCTAGACCCTATCCGTAATGCTGAGTGGAGTTTTTTACTCTTGTAAACATGTACGGAAACTTGAATCTCTCAAAAACCTGAAAACCTAGAGAGCTTAATCAAAAACCGTTGTCTAGCTCTTGAAATATGCTGATATGGATTCACTGATATGGAATCGCCTTTTCTGAAAATTAATCCAATAGTTAGGCTGAAAAATAAGTAACGAATTGTATAAAATTTGATTTTAACAATTTTTTAGGGTGAAGAGATTGAAGAAAATTCTGCAAAATTTTGTAATATTTAGACCTACCGACAGAGTGTATGCATGCAAAAAAATCATGGCCCTAATCAACACTCCTTCTCTTGTACGGGGGTTCAAACATAGTCCTTTGCGAAAAATTAGCAATTTCGAGCTTAAATATCTCAATGGGTCATCATGAAAAATTCTAAAATTTGGTATCGAGGAAACTTTGCATAACATTTCTTTAAAAGTCGTTCTGATAACTTCAGGTATGTAGGAACCCACATACGAAAACTATTTTTTTTTCTAAAATGTTGATGTAATTATTTTATAAGATTATCGACGAATGGCCCAATTTTACTATCACTAACCTAAACCAATCTAATCTTGCTTATCAAAAAATCACTAATGTATAAAATAGTCCACTTAGCGTGACTCAATCTGGTGGTGTTTTAATTAGACAAATCTCGGCAATAGTTTTCTTCATAAGCTCGCTTGGCGAGCTACTGTGAGGACGTGATTGATTCGAGCTGCTGTGGTTGGCGTCAAACAGAGTCTGTGCTCCACGTGTGTGAAGTGAAATACATACTTTCGTTTATTGAGATATTAAGTGAATATTGTGGCTGAATCTGTAACTACAATTCGCAGAATTAACAACCATACAATTGGACCTACATGATATAAGAGGAAGATTACATTTACCTACGTTACATGACGCCATTGCCAGTGACTTAGGTCTATTGCCAAATGAAGTGTTATCTCTTGAAGCGGATTTTTATTTAAAAAAGACATTTCTAAAGATACAGAATCATTCAATTCTGCAACGAGCGTTAACAAAGTGTGAAGGCAAATTAACCTATGAATCTGACAATGAAATAACGATTATCCTTGTGAGTGAAGTGTTACCTGAATACATAACTGCTGCCATATGGGTCGTTCCCCTTGAGGTGGAAGACTCCCACATTAGGCAATACTTTAGTGACTTTGGTACCGTTGTTAATATTCAGCGTATATATTTCCCCAAAAATAGTCTCTATGCCTTCAATGCATATTCTGGGAAGTGCTTAGTTACATTTCTAAACTTTATAGAAAAAACACCCACGTACTTTTCATTATATAACTTCAAAATACAACTTCGTGTGCAAGGCGAATTGGAGCGTGATAGCATTAGGGCTCCTCAGTCTGTTACTACATCTCGAGCCTCTGATAAGACATCTTTACCCACTCCTGTTATTCCCTTATTTCAGGCCACTGAATTTCCGATTTTAAGTGCTGCCGAACAACACCTGAACATTGATAATCCTATAACTACTGGCAACCCTGAACCTGCGACAGCTGAGGAAGATAATTCTTGTATTGTTCGAGGCTGGTGATAGTGTGAAGGTCATTGACGCTCGGGCTCGTGGCCCTGGGCTAGTTATCGAATCAGCTGATTCTCTCTTTTCTGTAGAACACGCACAAAATAGTGTAGCAGACGTTCGTGTGAAATTGGTTTCACCGTGTTCTCAACCCATTAGCGGTGGTGAGGTTCGTGCAGGCAGTGTGCAAGGCGCTAGTGTTTTGTCCCAAGCTTCGCGCATACGTTCTGACAAGGTGACCTCGCATCCTGTTCCAGTTGTTGCTACGGAAACAATAAGTGCTCTTGACCGCGTGCAACATCCTATTTCAGATACGGAAAGTGATAGTAGTGAAGTGTTGTCTCAAGTGGTACTTGCGTCGGTATCCTCCAACTCTAAAGTTAAAAACAAAAAATCAACAAACACAACGACCACCGAGGCGCTAAACGAGCGAAAACTACCCGATCCAGTCATACCCGGCGAACCCGCTCTCAGGTAGCAGGGGAAGGACCGACACAGGTATCAACGGTTTGTCATAGTGATTGACAGGACCTACAGGTATGTAATTCTTAGTTGTAAACAACGAACTATAGTGTACAAGTGCGCTTCTACGACTATTCATCGTGACTTTTTCAGCGTATTTTTGGTGCCTAGTCATTTATAGTATGACTACACTCCAATTGGCGACGTTTAACGTTGCCCATGCAGAATCGGACACGAAAATATCCTTGCTTAAACAGTTTATGCAACAATCAATGTTCACATATTTACAGTGCAGGAAACCGTTCTCCCGATGTGGGACATATAGAATTATGAAGCTATCCATAATTATCATTCACAAACTAAAACTGGAATTTCACTCTTCATTCGCGGTGACTTACAGTTTACTACACTTTTTATGCATGAATCAGGCAGATTAATTTCCTTACTGCTGCAACAGCAAATCATAGTAATCGGTGTGTGTTTACCCAGTGGAACAAGCAATAAGTGTAAACGTGAAGAATTTTTAGAAACTGTGGTCGCATTACAATTGCACAAATATCACAATTATCCCCTGATTATTATGGGTGATTGGAATACTACTCGTCAGAGTAAGGATAGTTCTACCGGCTTAAACATTAGTCTGGCATTACAAAAACTCTACCAGGAGTTCAATTTAATGGATTGTTGGGAAGCTTTGTTCCCCAGAGACATAAGGGCGACTTATTTTTACTCCACGGCATGGTCGCGGCTGGACGTCATCTAATATTCTTCTCATTTTTCCAATAACCTAAAAACAATCGACATAGAGAATTCCCTTCTCCGATCATGCTTTGCTAAAATCTACAGTGCAAACTACTATTAAAAACTCATTTTTTCTCCAAGTTTTACGTGGACCTCCAACAATCAGATATGTGAACTTAATGAATACAAACAACTCATTCTGACCTTATGGGTGCAGCATAATAAACATTCTCTCAAACGAAGTAATCTGCAACTATGGTGGTGTCAGTTTAATAATAGTGTCAAATTTGAAACCATTTATTTTTGTAAAGATAGAGCAAAGTACGACAGAGAACAATTACGGAGTGCATATGTTAACTTGCAATTAGCTACTACTGATGCAACATGGTTATTTAAGGTGAAACAATTACAGAGTCACATACGTTTATGTCACATGAGACACATACAGGGTGTCTAAGTGCGCTCAAAATTGACTCAATTAGGTATACACGAACCGGCAGTTTATCCTGCCATAATTAGTGAACGCAAAAGAGCTAGATGTAAAATTATTAATAGTTTAACTGATGATAAAGGTATTCATGAAGGGGGGCAAGTCTATGATGCAATTCGCCAACATTATTTGAATTTCTATACACAACCGAGTCAGGACCCTGCATCATTCCTTTCTAAAGTTGATTTAAAACAGCTTACTCTTGATCAACAAAGTACTTTAAATATGAATAACAATGCTTCGCCGGGGCTGATGGTATCGGCCTTCGCTTTTACAAAACATTTACTGAATCAGTTCCTTTCTTGCTTAAGCTGTATAATCTGTATTTAGATAATAGGAAAATTTTCTTAGCTATGGCTCAATCGTATGGTATATTAATCCCTAAAGTAGGCCAGAAAAAAGGACACAATACTATTAGGTATCGCATACTCTCCCTGTTAAGTACGGACTATAAAATTCTTTTACCCCTATTTACTGATTGCTTGAAACCATTGATGTCAGTATTAACAGAAGAATGTCTGAGTGGTCTTACGAACACCACCCCCATGCAAGTCCTGCTTGCATCACTTCGTGACCTAACCCAGGGTCACCAACACCCCATCATCCCTGATTTTGCTGTCATCTCAACTGATTTTGCCGCGTTTTCCTCCCTGAATTTGAACTTTTTGATGGCTACTTTACGAGAATTTAATTTTTATGAGAAATTTATTAACATGATGACCAATATATACGAGGCCCGTACCATAACTTTGAAAATCAATCAACGTGTTTTACCTGTATTTCGCATGGAACATGGCTTAAATCAAAGCAGTCCCATTGCCACTTATCTATACACGTTAACTATGGCTCCTTTGACGAGATATATAACTAATCAATTACAAGGTATTTTATTTCGGAACACCATACTAAAGGCCATGGTTTATATCGATGATGCGATTTGGATCTCTCGGTCGCTGGCAGAATTCCAGGTCATCCATGACGGTTTGAAGCACTTCAGTGAAGTGTCAAATATTCAACTCAATCAAGCTAAAACAAAAATCTTACCTTTTCAGACGACCGGTACTGATGTGTGGACCCAGCATGGGGCAACGGTTTCTACCCTTAAAGTTCGTGGAATATGGTGGACAGATAATATCCCTATTAGCAAAATTCGTCGGGCGAAAGTTGGGCCAACCGCGAAATGGTTCGGATACGGTTGGCCCTACCCCGACCGACGAAGCTTGCTGATAGGGATCTCGCACACCATAAATCTCAATGCGAAGCATTTACTTTGCAGCATCACTGCCTCACTGAAAATCTATAAGCAATGCTTCTCAACCGTCTTAGCTCGCGTCCAACATATCAATATATACATTTTGAGTAAGGCAGTTGTTTTCGTTGCCCCCTAAAATCTTTGCGATCATTACCATGCAAATTGGACGCTTCATATGACTTTCCAAAGTTTTGAGAGTGCACCGCCATACTTGTTATTTGGCACTTGATAAGGGTGGTTTAGGCCTTAAAAATTTGCAGTTACAAGGGAAGGCCCTACTACTGCATCGTACGATGCAAATTTTCATACAATTTCCGGAAACTTTTTCCGCTCAAATGCTTGAAGAAGTTTTCCGCCGAATTGATGACCAACTACCTTTTTCTATTCGGAGATGGCCGTGTATTTTACCTTATTTGACACACACGTATATCCAAATTGTATATTTATTTCGTGCCAAATTGCCACTTGATACATGGACAGTGAAACAATATTATCATTATTTACACAATACTGGACCTGAGTTTCTCCCAGCCATTGAGAGGTACTTTTAACAATATATGTTGGGATGAAATATGGCCTTTTTTGAGGGAACTCAAAGCTGACCACAAGGTATTTGATAGCCAATATCAGGTATTACACTAAATATATCCTGTTAATAATAAATTGTATCAACTTGGTATTACTGCAACTCCTTCCTGTCAACTATGTAACAAACACGATACAATAGTACATCGCATCAGCAATTGTGGAACAATCAACCCGATATGGATACAGTTTTAAAAAATTATTTGGCGCCTTACGCGCGCTGTCTCAGTCAATTATTCAGATGCTGAGCTTGTATATTTTCCAGCTTTTCGGGTCTTTCCAAAGGCTAAAAAGAGAATTATATTTTGGTTAATTGTGATTACCATTGCACTTATTTTAAGTTCACCCGAAGCTTCTGATGTTAACTATTATATTGATTATATCAACTTTCAGCATAATGCAATGTCCGCAAAATATAAAATACTCTGTACAGGTAATTATCACAAGACTTTTTATGTTTAGTCTCTGTGATGTGTGTAATCTTTCTATTCTCCTGTGGTGCAAGTTTGCACCAGTATTGACTTTGTACTCATATCACGCAGGTAAACCAATTTGATTTTTACACTCATGATAGATGCTTAGTTATTTTTGTACAATATTATGTTCAATAAATTGTTAAAAAAATAGTTGTAAAAGTAACTCATGGCTAAAACCGTTGCTTTCTAAACCAATGCCACACGGACATGGGTTCGAGCCTTGGTCAAGTTAAGCATTTTGACCTTCTATTTAATTAGACAATAATAACTTCTCTTCATCAGATGACAAAGTATAGAATTTGCAACCAAGCCAGAGAGAAAGAGAGAGAGAGAGAAATCAAAGCCTCACCACTTCCATATGAAAAAAGCATTTAAGAGTATTTTTTTACTGAAGTACAGTTTAGTCTCTAAAAGTGACTCATCGTTCATGGGAATCATGAGCTTTGTTGATATTGAATTTGTATGAACTTTGGGGATCGTGAATTTGCTGTATGATACTTTGATCTGGCTTTAGATATTGTATTTAACGTTCACATATAATATACCGACGTTCTGTCAACAGCCACCACTTCTCTGATGTTATATTTTAAACATAATAATTTGTTCTAATATGCGTGTATGGATACATATAAAACTGATTATTATTATTTTATCTAATTATTTGTGCTTTGAGGAATATCTCATTACATAAAACTAAATTTTACAGAACGGAATTCGAACACACGACCTCACGATTAGAAGCCACGCGCTCTACCAATGAGCTAACATGAACACATGTATCTATTTCTTTCTGATAGAATCCTTCTGAAGAAACATGACTGACTTTTCGGTGTTCAAGACAATGAA
>JAGDQP010002748.1:14417-43522 GCA_022664845.1 Lepisma saccharinum | reverse complement strand
TTTTTTTTATTTCTCTTGTTTATTGTACTATGAATGCGAGAACTAAATTTTCTGTCTTCATTTTCATTGTAAATGTGCTTTTACGTATGGAAACGTAGGTGACAAAGCGATCACGTGCTCAGATGTATAGATGGTTTCGATATACTGTATCATTACGTATATGAATTATTGTAACTGTTTTCTACACTTAATAACATTTCAAAGTGTCTTATTGCACTTAAAATAAGGAAAAAAATAAACATCTGCACATTTTTCTCAATTGCAAAGGTATATCCTTCCTCCCAGGGCTCGAACCATTCATCTTTGGTTTACTGTTTTCGAAATACCCGAAGTTGGACTTTAATAATTTTCAGCTCAAAAGAGCCTAATCAATGCGGTTAACCTTTTTGGAATAGGCTGTACGTATTTGCGCTAATGTAATTCGAGGGAAGAAGAACGGAAAATCGCCAGGAGAAGATTGACTCACAGCAGAGATGTTTAAGTGGGGAGGTGAAAAGATGAAAGAGGAACTAGCTAAATTATTCTCGATGTGCCTGCGAAAGAGAGAAATATCGTCAAGTTGGAATAATGCTGTTATCATTTTTTTGCAGAAGAAAGGGGACAAAGAACGCGTGGAAAGTTATTTTGAATCGTACTGAACGAGACTTAGATTTTAACCAGGGAAGGGAACAAGCCGGATTTCGTCGTGTATTTAGCACAATGGACCACATACAAACAGTGAATGGAGTTATGGAAAGGACTAATGAATATGAACTTCCACTATGTTTGGGATTCATAGATTGTGAAAAAGTATTCGATTCGGTCTCCTTGTCAGCAGTATTTAAATCACTTGAACATCAAGTCGTCGAAAGTGCATACATCAAGTTACTGCGGAACATTTATTCAACTGCCACATCTGCCATTAGAGTACATCAAGAAAGTGAAAAATTTAAAGTTGGAAAAGGGGTAAGCCAAGGACATTCAATATCTCCAAAATTCTTTTGTGCGGTCCGGGATAGAATGTTCCAAAATTTAAACTAGGATGAAGTTGGAATTAATGGCGAATATCTTCATCACCTACGGTTCGCTGATGATATAGTCCTGTTTGCTGCAAGTGCAGAAGAACTACACCAGAATGGAAGAACTGAGTAACGAGAGTTCGAAAATACGCCTTAAAATTAACTTAAGTAAAACAAAAGTAATATACAATCAACATGCTGCAAAGAGTGAAGTAAAGGTTAACGGAGAGCCAATAGGCATAGTTGATGAGTATGTTTACCTAGGCCTGCTCAAAACATTGAATGCTAAATTGACTGATGAAATAAATAGACGATATAGAATGGCGTGGAGTTTGTTTGGAAAACTACACTTTATTTTCAAAAGTAAACAAGCAATGTGTCTGAAGCGTAAAATTTAAAATCAATGTGTCTTACCCATGATGATGTACGGCTGTGAAGCTTGGTCATTGAATGCGCAAACGACTGAAAGGTTGAGAATGACACAAAGAGCAATGGAGAGATGGATGCTAGGCATAACCAGGATATACAGGAAGACAAATGAATGAATTCGCGCACAAAAAGAGGTAGAGGATGTAATCAAGACTGCGAAGAAGATGAAGTGGAGATAGACCGGTCACATAGCTGGACGAACAGGTGGAAGGTGGACGGCAAATGTACTACAGTGGATTCCTAGAAAAAAAAGAAACGACCGAGACGACATTCAAATGTAAGATGGGTAGATGAAATCAAGGTTTGTTCAGGAGCTAAATGGATGGGGATAGCAGCAGACCGAGATATGTGGAAATAAAAGGGGAAGGCCTTCATCCAGATATGGATAGAAAACGGCTGAATATTATATATATGACCGTCCCGCTGGCCTAGTGACTACGAATTGAGGGGGTCCCGGATTCTATTACTGGCGCTACCAAGATTTTTTCCCCTAAGGCATGCGTGTCTGGAACGGTGCCTACTCGGCATCGTCAGGCAAGTGGGGAGCTGCTATGAATAAAAGATACTGGCGATCACAGTGTGGAGCTTAGGCTCTCCTCTCCCAGTCCGTCTGGTCAGCGTGGGAGCAGTAAACCAATCATCTCCCGCTGGGAGAGGCATCATCCAGTATTGTATCGTATATGGCTGTGATTTATATATATGAGTTCCTGCGTAGCCTAGTGGGTAGCGTACTCGAGTTCAGTGCGAGCGTTCCCAAGTTTGATTCCCGGTGGGGGCTCAAAAAATGTCTGTGTTAGTCCAGCATCGTGAGGACAATAGGGGAGCTGCTATGAATAAAATACAGTAGCGATCAAAGTTGAGAGCTTTGGCTATCCTCTCCCAACACGTCTGCTCAGCGTGGGAGCAATAGACCACCTCCTCCCTCCCGGAGAGGCCTCATCCAGTAGTGGATTTAATATGGGTGTGAATTATTATACACAGTCCGACAATTAAGTAATGAGACTGATTTTATTCTGTCGAAACAAACAAAAGTAATTGAATAATACCTGTTTATTATTCAAAGTACATCCCTCCTGCATCAATACAACGAGTGGCACGATCACACAAGGAGTGGAATGACTTCTGCAACTCAGTTTGCGGTATGGCCCGTAATGCCGCTGTCACAGCTGCTTGGATGTCTTCAACCCTGTCGAAAAGTCGTCCTTTCAATGGCAACTTCAGCTTAGGGAACAGGAAATAGTCACAGGGGGACATATCTGGTGAGTAGGGGGGATGAATCAGCACACACACTTGTTTTGTGGCCAAATATTCCGCAACAAGTACTGATCGGTGAGCTGGAGCGTTGTCATGGAGACGGAACCAGCTACCTGGGGTTGAGTATTCAGACCGAACACGACGTATTCTCTTCAATTAACGCTCCAAAACACCTAAATAAAACTGAGCATTAACTGTGACCTTCTGGTACAAATTCATGATGAATGATACCCTTACTGTCGTAGAAACAAATGAGCATTGTCTTCACTTCTGACTTTTGAAGACGAAGTTTCTTTCCTTTTGGAGAATCTGCAGACTTCCATTCGGCACTCTGACGTTTAGTAGCTGGATCATAACGAAAACACCAACATTCGTCTTCTGCAACAATGGACAGAAGGAGATTTTTCTTCCTACGGGCAGTTGCAATGATGTCACGGGCGTAATCAACACGCGCTTGTTTCTGCTCATCAGATAATGAGTGTGGCACAAACCGCGCTGCGACCTTCTTCTTGCCTAAATCTTCCACTAAGATCTTACGAATTGTCTCCCTGTTAACACCAAAGTCACCTTCCATCATTCTCACAGTCACACAACGATCTTCTTGCACACGTTCACGGACCTTTTCAATCAGTTCCTCGTTACGAACAGAAATTGGACGATCCGGCCGAGGTTCATCGTCAATCGATTCCACACCACTTTTAAAACGTTCATACCATCTAAATATCTGTGCACGAGACAAACAATTATCACCATACACTCTTCGCATCAACTCAACAGTTTCTGTGCCACTTTTCCCGAGTTTGAAACAGAACTTGATATTCGCCCTCTGCTCCATGACGCTGGCGTGACAAAGGCCTTTCACTTACTGCTGGTACTGACGTCATATTTCCCGTTGTGCTTCACGCGGGACCATGCGGTGTTGCCAGGTCGTAGATGAAGGATTACTCTCTCGAACTCACATATTGGTTTCTATTTTGCATTTTCTGTTTTGTCAGAATAAAATCAGTCTCATTGCTTACTTGTCGGACTGTGTATACAAGGGGTGTTGGGAAAGTCCTGTCTAATTACCTCTTTTTTCTTTTTTAGGTGAATGAAAGCAACCTGGCCATAAAGGACAAGCATATTTAAGAAGGTGTACAAGATTTCAAGCGAAAATGTCAAGTGACCGGGTCACCAGAGCCTCCACAAGTGCACAAGTTGAGCAAAACCCAGAAAACGCTAAATTTAGAACAGAGACATGTGATTCATTTTTTCTTTCGTAAGGGCGTCAGTGTTAATGAAATTCATCAAAACTTGGTGGAAGTGTATGGTGATGATGCACTGTCACATCGACAGGTAACACGATGGATAAGCTCATTTAAGTGTGGTAAAACAAACGTCGAAGATGAGCCTGGGAGGGGTTGACCAAAAACATCAACTTCACCTGAAGGCGTGTAAATTGTACAAAAATTGGTAATGTCCGATCGACGAAAAACTATTAGAGAAATAGCGGAGGAAGTAAGGATTGATATGCATAGTGTTTTAGATATTCTACACCAACACCTTCGGCTCACAAAGGTCTGTTCCAGATGGGTTCCTCACAATTTGAACGTTTCTCAGAAGCAAACTCGGGTGCAAATATGTCAGGAAAATTTGGATTTTATGGAAGAAGATAACTACTTCTACCAGCATGTAGTGACAGGGGATGAAACATAGGCTCACTGGTATGACCCAGAATCTAAACAAGAGTCCATGCAGTGGAAGCATCAGGGGTCACCAACTCCAAAAAATTCAGGGCAAAGAAATCGGCTGGCAAGGTTTTCTGGGACAGGGAAGGAATTATTTTCCTTGAAGCTATACCAAAGGGGCATACCATCACAGGGATTACTTAGAAAAAAACACTTGAAGATTTACGCCGAGCAGTTCAGAATAAAAACGACGCGGAGGTGCAAATCGTCGAATTTTGCTTCTTCATGACAATGCGTCTGCACACACATCCCATCTTGCGCAGGCTGCTATCAGAGAATAGGGAATGACTCAACTTTCCCCCCACCCTACAGTCCTGACCTAGCCCCAAGTGATTATTATCTGTTTCGTCATTTGAAAACATACCTCAGGGGCCAGCGATTTTCAAGCGACAAGCAGGTAGTGGATGCTGTGATTCAATTCTTTGACTCCAAGGAGAAATCTTTTTATGTTGAAGGCGTTGAGTCACTTGGAACAAAATGGAGACAATGTGCAGAACTGGAAGGTGATTACATTGAAAAATAATAACGGTTTTTTTTCTAAGCTCATTGGTTTTCTTGTTAGCCCGCCATAGACATTACTTTCCCAACACCCCTCGTATACATATATAATTGCCCCTCCTTTGCTTCCTGGTAAACTGAACTAGGAGTCGTCACTGTACAAGTTCAGCATTACTTATAAGAGCTCAGTTTTTGCCCGTTCTCGAGGTTTCGATTCCATACACAGATAGAAAGACAGACACCTTCTTTCACCTACAAACCCAGAAACGCATGCAAAGATAAGGATAACTTGTTTTCCGTATTCGTACAGGGGTATGACCCTTTGTGCTCCACTCAGATTACAACCAGATGCTTTTGCATAGAGACAGAGTGAGCACCGCAACCTAAAATGGTTAGACCAGGAGTCTTGAAACAGCGGGCTCCGGTCCGGATTTGGACCCGATTTTTTAGACCTCTATATTTTGAGACGATATTAAGAGTAATGTTTGAATAGTATATGTACTCAGTTCACTAGCTGAAATTAAAAAAACCCGTAGAAGTGTAACGTGAATTCAAACCAGGGGCGGACTGGGTATAGTAGGGCCTAGGCCGCGGTTACCAAGGGGGGCCCTCAGACTATTACACCAATTCCTAAAATAGCGTACAATGAACATCTGCGATGAGCCATCGCGTTATGCAGTTGTAAATTCGTAATATTCAAGGTCCGTCAGCAACTTTGTAGAACTTTATACAGGTTACCTCCACCCACACAATGTAAACAAATGACGTCATTGTAGTCTCAGTGAAATTTTTCTATCAATCTTGGAGTGTTCGATCAAAGTACGACCTTTGTTTGCCTAAACGTTGAAATATTTCCTCTTGTGTCACCCTTCAAACATAGATCGAACACTCCAAGATCGATAGAAAAATTTCACTGAGACTTCAAATTTCACTGGACGTAATTTGTTTCCATTGTTTGAGGTAGTCTGTATAAAGCTCTACAAATGCTACTGATGTACCTTGGATGTTTTTACCGGCACCACGTGATCAAAGCACCTCTGTGACGTAACGTGAATTAACCTCATACAGTAGACGCAAAAATAATAACTTGGCCGCTAAGGAAGAGGCATTGCTCACTGCAGGGCTACGTCTATTCTGAGCAGGCCCTACTCTAAAACATTGTGCATTGTCTTCTGATTAGCAATCACGTTATCTTGCGTCTGCTGTAGTAATTACCTACACCATTATTTTCAATCTCGCACTTTATTGGCATTATCGCCTATGGACATGATTGTGATAGAACACTTTTATTCCAGAGCTGGATAGAATTATGGTATTTATGCTGGCGAACAAAAATCCATGTCAACACTGTAGCCTAAGCTGCAGCGGATAATTCCAAAAACGAAGCATGTTTTCTGTTCTAAATGAGCTGTAACGGGCCGACTTTATGTATTTAATAGTAGAATCAATATATCAAATAAAAACCTATTTGGAATGAAGCTCGTCGCTATATCGAAATGGTCCGCTACATTAATAATGTTGTTGCTGTGTGTCCTTCTTCTCAACACAGAGCCTATTCTGTTTTTGTCTCCGGCAAATTTTATTCTCAGGACGTAAATGGATTCTTGGCTGGATATTCGTCGCACTAACAAATGATACAGGTAGCTTACGTGCCCCAAAGCTGCTACAGTGGGACGACTCAGCATACCACCTATTCCTGTAGAGCCAAATTATTATAAAGTGCTGTGGTGCTTTTCAGCAAACCCCGGCACTCATAATAGCGTCTCCCTAAACGCAGTTGAATGCTAAATAAAATAGCAGTTAATAGTCAAGAGGTTTATTAAACATCACATTCTCCTATATGATTTCCTCTACATGACATTTTTTTAAAAAATATAGTCATGGTGAAGCCATGACTATGCCACTTAAAGGGTTACACCCTTTTTCTGGGATGTGGTTTTGCTGGATTGTGGGGATTGCTGGATTGGTGCTGGTCAAGGAGGTTTCGCTGAAACACTTTATTAATAATTGATTAAATAAAACGTCGGGACATTACGATTTTGCATCGTAATAATTAATTTGGTGAGATGAATGTGATCATGATATTATGCAGTGCTTACACGCCACAACCACAACAGTTATATTGTTAATGTTGACGAATGTATGTTATCTTCTGTCCCCGGGGTAGTTCGGGGCACTAATGTGAGACGAGATGAACCCTGTTAGTAATTGATGGATTACTGTGCAACGGATGGAATGATAAAATCTGGTGGTTGTGGGGCTGAGGACGGAGCCAGGTGAGGAATTTTTGGGTGGTTGTTGGGAAGTACGGTGAGATAGATGCTTATGATAAGTGATAAGGGATTGGTGATGAGAGGAGGATGGTGGAAAGTATATGTAGCATCGTGATGAATGGTGTCAAGCAGTAGAGGATGGAAGGTTTCATATCGTTTTGTGATATATAGCGTTGTCGTAATGATTTGATATGGAATAGTATATGTGGGATGGTAATACGGGCGTATAGGTGTGCAGTAGGGCTAGGTAATTTAATTCTATGAGCAATGCGGAAGGCGTGGCGTTCGAGAATTTTTAGTTTATTGTAGAATTTTCGTGGATGATATCCATGCAACATGGCCGTAGTGAGGACAGGATGTAGAAATGTATTGTACGTGTTGAGAATGACGATAGGTTTCGGTCCCCATGATGTGCCAGTGAGACGTTTGAGAAGATTTAGGCGATTGTAGGCTTTGTTTATGATATCCTTGAGGTGGAGATTTCATGTGAGATGATGGGAGTTTGATTTAGGCTGAGATTTAGATGAGTGAGATTACGTCGGACTTTGGAACGATGTTTGGGTGGGAGGAAGATGATGGCTTGAGTTTTGCTAGCGTTTATGGTGAGGTAGCAGGTGTTACACCATTTGCTGAAAACATCGATCGCAGGTTGTAAAGCTTTGTTAATTTGTTGAATGGTTTTCGCTGTGGCAAGAAATGCGGTGTCGTCGGCATATTGATATAGATGAATGTTTGATGGCAATGACGGTAGGTCTGAACTGAAGAGGAGGTATAGTAGTGGTGAGAGAGCTGATCCTTGGGGTACACCGGTGTTAATAAATATTGGATATAAACTGATGTTGTTAATGGTGATGCGAGACGGTTGATGAGGAAATTAGAGATGTAGCGAACATAAGCAATAGGCAGTCGAAAGTTGAGTAATTTGTATATTAGTCCCTAGTGCCATACCTTGTCAAATGCTTTTTCTAAATCAAAGAGCACTAAACATGAGTTTTTTTTGTGTTATATTGGTTTGTTATATGGTTGGTAAGCCGGAGGAGTTTGTCCTGGATACTATCGCCTGGGCATAATCCTGCTTGGTGGTCGGGAAGAAGATGGTGGTCATGCCGTTTGACTAGGATGCGTTCTAGGATCTTTCCGAGAGTAGGGGTTAGTTGGATTGGGCGGTATGAGGAAACTGAGTCCGGAGGTTTGTTAGGTTTTAAGAACATGAGGGTTTTCGAAGTTTTCCAGTTGGCTGGGATGAATCCGGTTCGTAGGACGAAGTTGAATACTGTGGCGAGGAGCTGTAGTAGGCGATATGGTCCTTCTTTGATATACTTGTACATGACTTTTTTTTTAACAAATTGATAGCCATGGTGGAGCCATAACTATCTCCCACACAGAGGGTTACGCCCTCTTCATAGGGAAAGGGAAGTTAAAACACGGGAGAAGTGAAGGTATAGGAGTAGGGCAAAGAGAGTTTTCATGATATGATCATATTTTCGGTGAAGAGGTGAATGTAATTATAAAGTGAAACACGCCACATCATCGGGTAAATTAGTAGAAACAAATGCAAGTTATCTTCTGTCCCCGGGGCGATTCCGGACGCTGAGGGTGACATTTGGTGCCCTGTTAGTAACAGTAGGACTATTGTGCATGTGATGGAAGTATGAAGTTTGGTGGTTGTGGGGCAGAGAAGGCTGTGAGGTATGGTAGGTCTGGATGGTTGTTGGGTAGGACTTAGAGGTATATGCTGATCAGGAGTGATAATGGGCTTGTAATGTTGGGTGAGCGCTGAGGATCGTAGGTTGGATCAATGTGTATAGTGTCTAATAGTAGGGGCTGCAAAGTTTCATAGCGAGTAGTGATGAAGCGCTGTTGTAATGTTTCAAGGTGGAACAATATATGAGGCATAGTGACGTGTACGTATAACTCTGCAGTGGGGCTAGGTGACTGTATTCGGTAAGCTAGGCGAAACGCATGTCGTTCTAGTATTTTTTGTTTATCGTAAAATTTCTGCGGCGCTGCCAGCCAAGCTACATGACCATATGTGAGGACAGGACGTAGAAAGAGTTTATATGTGTTAAGAACGGCAAGTGGTGTGAGGCCCCATGTTGTACCAGTAAGGCGTTTTATTAGTTTGAGTCTATTGTAGGCTTTGGTCGTAAGATATTTTAAGTGGTCATTCCAGGTAAGATGATGATCGTATGTAAGTCCTAAGTATTTGACGGTAGTAGTAGGTTTGACTCTAGTGTTCTGTAATCGCAAAGTGAGAAGAGTGGGATTTCGTTGAACTTTTGAGCTTTGTTTAGGTGAAAGAAATATAATGGCTATATGACAAAACCTAACATGGCCTTTTACATACTTGCGGCCAATAGTTCATATCGGTTTAACATTATTGCTTTTCAACTAATCTGATATATCATTGTACAAAACAATAACAATATACAACTTAATCAATCTTATAAATGTTATGTTAACTAATATCTTAAATGTCAAACTCATAATAGTGTTTCTTTTAAAACGCCCGTCATTTGTAAACACTAAATTAGAGCGGTGACATCTATTGACCTACTCCCGAACTATTTCAAATACCACAATAATAATAACAATAAATTATAAAACGAACTAAATCATAAATATATCTTTGGAAAACAATTAAAACCGACTGATAATACTTTTAAATTATAAAACAATTGAAATTATTTAATTTCCTTTGGTTTGCATTATAGAACATACTAAGTACATATCAGAAGGCAAAAGTAAATAATTTTTAAAAAATGCGCTGTTTTTTCATTTTTGAGTTATCAAATATGGACCTACAAGATGTGTTAACATCCTTAAAGAACCCATCAACCTGTGGTTTAATATGGGCCCAGCTACAAACCAGGCCCCAGTCTTCAACGATGAAAGGGCCCGAACTGCCCAACATAATGAAAAAGGGCCCAGGGCCTCAACTGCTCAATGTAATGAAAGAAGGGCCCCAACTACACAATATAATGAAAGAAAGGCCCAAGGCCCCAACTGCTCAATGTAATGAAAGAAGGGCCCCAACTGCCCAACATAATGAAAAAATGCCGAGGGCCCCAATTGCTCAATGTAATGAAATTTAGGGCACCAAACTAAATCGCAGTTTCCAATAATAAAAGACCATAGTGAAAGATGGGCCTAGCCACAAATCCAGTAACAAAAGGGCCCTATTGAAAAAGTTAACTTACCGATTGAAGGATGAAGAGGTGTGTGTGTTGGCAGCATAATAACCAGTGATCTACCGAATTATTTAGCCTTCGTCTGTGTTAGCTTTTCTCTCTTTCTCTTTCTTTCTTTATTGTTTCAATTTTTTTCTGGCTCTGGCCAGTCCGCCCCTGGTTCAAACTAATATTCGCGTTTACTTTATTTTTGTAATTATTCTAATTATACGGAGGAACCAATACGTCCTAACCATACTGTCTTACTCTACTATGAACCGCAAAAGGCCTTTTTTCTTGCGATATTACCATCAGTCCGAACCACAGGAAAAAATAACTGAAGATTCCTGGCTTAGACTATTTCTTTTATTCGTCGAAAACCTGTTGGCCGCAAAATTAATCACGAATAAACATATTTTCTTCTTTCATGATGGTTTATAATGTGTAGTAGCATATTGAACAAAAATATCTTCAAATATTTCTTCTGATTTCTTTCTTCTTCTCTTATCTAAATTCCACAATGAAGTCAATAAAGTATATGACAGCTCTTTTCTTCATAGGTGACGCCTGAGGTTATATTGTCAGTTCTCCCCCGCCTAACATGGAAACTGTGGAAGGTGTGACTGAAGCATGAAATGATAGAGAATGCGCGATAGCCACATGTTGCCTTTGTTTCCAAGCTTATCTTTACTAGAAAATGTAAAACATTCGGTATGCGGAAATAATGGTAGGATAAAAATGCAAGACGGAAAATCTGGGGGTATGACAGGATAAAATACAAGACAGAAAATATGGCAGGCAGGGGGAACATGGGAGGCGGAAAATGTTGCACTGAAAAAATGGCAGGATTATAGTATGAAAAGGTGGAAACGTAGGAACGAAACAGCTTGACACAGTAGTTAATATCTCTTAAAATGTCAATTCTATAGGAAATTCATTTTTTTTATAACTAGACTCTCACAAGAACATCTGATTATTTTTAGCATAGATTGCTTTTTTTTTAGGAAGAAATGTCATGCGAGATGCAAATACGATTTACTTGCGGTCGGGATCCGGAAGTTTCGCTGCAGGAAATTTCGGTGTAGGAAGTTTTGGTGCAGGAAGTTTGACTGCACGGAAGTTTCGGTGCAAATATTAAAATGCCTTTTCATTACAGAAAGGCTGTTAAACTATGAACTTGACCTTATTGGTATTTGGTTAATATTATGATTGATGCATTAATTAATTAAATTTTTCGAAATTAAACTAGCAATTTACTTTAAAAATTAGTTTCGGCATCTTGAATTACTGTACTGGTGATACTACAGATACACTATAGTTCTCTGTGGTAATACTTTCGAAATGTGCCTAAAAATTATCAGTACAAGGTACTTAGAAAGTAAACAGTCTATATGGACTGCGGGATCCTTAGAAAATAAACACAGAAGCACATGCCTTTTTGTAACACTTTTTGGATTGTTACCTGTCCCTGTGATTTTTTAGAATCGTCTGTATCGATTATTTGTACGAGAATCAGTGGTAGAAAGAGTAAATACGGGTCAATAGCTGGAGGAAGCTGGGGGAATCGAAACTAAAATTTAACCTGCTCCTTCACCGAGACCACTATTAACTAAGTGAAAGGTAAAGCTAATAGATGATAATGTTTTACACACCTGGTGATTGAACAAGTTATAATTATCTAGGTCTTGCGTTCATGACTTACGATGAATAACACAATCTGGCAATGCTATTACTAAATTTTGCTAAGAAATTATGATTTTGTTAGAATAACTAACACATGTTTGTTTTATATATTTTGTGTTAGTGGGTTTTAAGGTTTTAAATTCTGAAGGTGAATTTTTAATTGGGAGGGTTTTCTCATAATATTCACATTTTGACAGATGTCCACGTTAATAAAAATTATATTATCGTTTTAATCAGAGGTGGTGAAATGTATGTAAAATTTATTAAATACAAAGACGGTTGGTAATCATTTTAGTTTTGCTCTTTAAATACTAATACGAGCTGATATAATGATTACTTGTTTATCCTTGTTTCAATAGCAACGTTAATCGGTAAATGAATGGAGTATCTAGTAGCAGAAGCAAGTGTCAAAATTTCCTGTCTCAAAAATTCAAGATGATACATTCTCCAGGTAAGAGAAAGAGAGAAAATTTCAGGTGTCAACATTTCATAAGAAAGACAAAAGACTTCAACGACACCTTTTTATTTCTTTTTTAAGTAAGGGCAGGACAGTAATTCTTAATCCATTCGAAAATCTACCGCTAAAGTTCTAACAACAATATTATTATAGCAACTTAACATGTACCGTTGTTATTTTTGTACTAGTATTTTTTTAGCTATTTGGTATAATTATTTTTACTTTGAAAAGTAATAATTGTGCTTAAAATTCTCAATTTTGGGGAGGGTGTCCGGATTCCCCGAAGTCCCCCATACGTCCTTGATTATAATAATATAGCAAGTAAATATTTTATTCATTTAACTTTCTCTTTCACTAATTTATCAATGTTATAGGAAACAACATTCATCAGCAAGTTTTTGCACCGAAACTTTCGTGCACCGAAACTTCCCGCACCGAAACATTCTAGACCCACTTGCGGTCGTTTAACCTTCAGTATGGTTATTAACAGTTTTTCCTCTTGTCACGATGAGTCCGAAAGATATCATTTTTTTTAACTACGCAAGGTCGCAAACGATCTGAAATATAGATGTAACTCTTATATCTTTATTTTCCTACTCAGTGTGTGTTGTTGCTTACTCCGATCTGAGAATATATCCTTGAACCTCCACAAGGTTCTTTCCACATCAATAGATGTCATTGGCGAATATTTTAATATGTCAACATCAACAGAAAGGACCGAGCCCGTTCAGCATAAATTAAATTCCAGATAAACCAGATTTACAAATGTTTTCATGCTTTTAGCAGGAATTCAATCCATGGTAGGCTCGGGAGGGCTAAGACCACCCACTTATTTCTGAGGAAGGGCAGAAATCCACGCAACACTTTTATGTGGGTCCACACTCCACGTCATGAATCTCGTGTTTGTATGTTGAATTTTATTGATGGCCTTAAGGCATCTAAGTATCAGGTCGTATAATGGAACGGGAAAATGTGTGGGGGGAAGGTGTCGGCCAACAGTCTTAATTTATGATATCATCCTGGCATTTGCCTGGCGTGACTGAGTAAAACACTGGACAACCTCAGTCAGGATTGTCGGCCGCTGAGTTAGAACCAACGACCTTACAAATGCTAAGTCAATGCTCTACGACTGAACTACGGCCCCTAGGTTATGTTCGTATTATAATACTATGCACACGATACATCAGTCGACAATTATGCGGTAATATTTGGCCAATTCCGAATCAGCTACTAGGATGGGATACACTTGTTAGAAACAATATTTGGATGAGAATCCTCCCTCCAATTGGCTTAGAATTTAACACCTGATTATAAACGTCTACAAATACAGAAATACAGTTACAAAATGGTTTATTTTACAAACGAGATAATTTATGTTAATAAATTGAACACATATACAGTCTAACAATGCAGATTTACGTACAATGAGGAGAACTCACTAGTAAACGATGTACATGTATTTTGAAACTGACGAAAAATTAATTAAGTTTCCTTCGAAAATAATTCTGGATAAACCGGAGTTTCAGATAACAGATTTTAGTATAATAATATTCCATCTCTCTCTCTCTCACACACACACACACAGAGGTACAGTGCATGTTTGTCGTGTCAGTTCCGTTTTACAAAGAAAGGCCTGTTCTTTCAAAAAAAATATTTTGTCTGTTTATCGCCCAAACCGAAGTAGTTATTTTCTGTATAATCACAAAAAAGTCACCTTTGCATAATGTTGCAGTTTCAGAAACGAAATCTTAAATACGTTTCACAATGAAAATTTTTTACTTATTGTAAATGACACGTTAAAATTTTGAAATTGTACATTTCCTAGGTTTCTTGTTCACTTCACTTAACAGGTTGTAAGTTAAGTAGAACAATGAAAGAGCCCTTGTTGCTACAATTTTATTAGTTTCAATTGGAGGGGTGATTGATTCAGTCTGGGGCTTAATACCCCAAGTGGCTCCTCTAAAAGAATCACTGCCGATGTAGAACGGTTATCTAACACTTCAGAAAAAAACAAACGAAAATTTGAATATTCTGAGTTGACACTTTTCTTGCGAACGTGCGATATAAAAATGGTGCATTACATCCCACATTTACGCAATCTCCGCATTTATTCATTTATTTTCCCCTCTCCCCCTCTCTCTCACACACAAACACACACACATATATATCGTCATGATCATATTTAGCCATTTTCTATCCACTCATGGATGAAAGCTTTCTCTTTTCTTTCCACACACCTCGGTCTGCTTCTATCCTCATCCATGTAGCTCCTGGAAAACGCTTGCTTTCATCTACCTATCTTATATTTGGACGTTGTCTCGGTCGTTTCTTTTCTCTCGGAGTCGACTGTAGTACATTTGCCGTCCACCTTCCATTTGTTCGTCTAGCTACGTGACCGGCCTATCTCCACTTCATCTTCCTCGCAGTTTTGGTTACATCCTCTACTTCGTTTTGTGCGCGAATTCATTCATTTGTCTTCCTGTACATCCTGGTTATGCCTAGCATCCATCTCTCCATTGCTCTTTGTGTCATTCTCAATCTTTCAGTCGTTTGCGCATTCAATGACCAAGCTTCACAGCCGTACATCATCATGGGTAAGACACATTGATTTTAAATTTTACGCTTCAGACACACTGGTAATTTGCTTTTCAAAATAAAGTGTAGTCTTTCAAACGAACTCCACGTCATTGTATATCTTCTATTCATTTCGTCAGTCAACTTAGCATACGATGTTTTGAGCAGGCCTAGGTAAACATACTCATCAACTATGCCTATTGGCTCTCCGTTAATCTTCACATCCTTTTTTGCAGCATGTTGGTTGTACATTACTTTTGTTTTACTTACATTCATTTTAAGGCCTATTTTCGAACTTTAGTTACTCGCTTCTCCCATTCTGGTTTGTAGTTCTTCTGCACTTGCAACAAACAGGACTATATCATCAGCAAACCGTAGTAGATGAAGATATTCGCCATTAATTTTAATTCCAACTTCATCCCAGTTTAAATTTTGGAACACTCTCTCCCGGACCGCACAAAACAATTTTGGAGATATTGAATGTCCTTGCCTTACCCCTTTTCCAACTTTAAATTTTTCACTTTCTTGATGCAGTCTAATGACAGATGCGGCAGTCGGGTAAATGTTTCGCAGTAACGTGATGTATGTACTTTCGATGCCTTGATTTTCAAGTGATTTAAGTACTGCTGCCAAGGAGATCGAATCGAAAGCTTTTTCAAAATCTATGAATCCCAAACATAGTGGAAGTTCATATTCATTAGTCCTTTCCATAACTTCATTCATTGTTTCTATGTGGTCCATTGTGCTAAATCCACGAGGAAATCCTGTTTGTTCCCTTGTTCAATACGATTCAAAATAACTTTGGCGAACATTTTGTATAGGTCTGACACTAAACTTATTGGTTTGTAGATTTCCACGCGTTCTTTGTCCCCTTTCTTGTTCAACAAAATGATAACGACATTATTCCAACTTGAGGGTATTTCTCTCTTCCGCAGGCACATCGAGAATAATTTAGCAAGTTCCTCTTTCATCTTTGCACGGTCCCGTCTGGTCTCTTAACTGCAATTATTTGCTTTTTCCCTATCATGAGCAGCTGTTTGGCTTTCTTCAGGCTCTTGTCTTCCTCTTGTACTCAATCGTCTTAATGCAATTTTCCTCTTCTTTCATTTCCCTTCTTTTCTTCATCAAAAGTTTAATTTCTTCTGAGATTTTGCTTTTCTTTTTCTTTCTGGTGCCTGCTAATTCCTTGTATGTCTCTCTTATTATCTCAGTCAGTATTTTATTTTGGCTATTGATGTCTTCTTCATCCTCTAACTCTTCCAAGGCGCTGAATCTGTTGCTTAGTTCTATCTCGAATGTCTATGTGTTTTCCTAGGTTTTCCAGATCTAAAACTGACGGTTTTCCTCTGATAAGCTTCTTTCTCTCAAGTCTAGTGTTTAGTTTCAGCTTACATCTCACCATCCTATGATCACTCGAGTCTTTGAAACTGTTCAGAACAGACACGTCTTGGAGAATTTCCCTGTTATTCGACAGAACGTAGTCTATTTCGGCCTTTGCATGTCCACTACCTCTGCAGCGGTTTCTTGAAGAATGTGTTGGAAATGAACAGTCTGTTGGCTTCTGAGAATTCCAATAACTTCTCCCCTCTCTTGTTTCTTTTGCAAAATCCAAAGTTTCCCACTTTTGTGTCACTGCACTGCTTGGTTCCTACTTTCGCATTGAAGTCTCCCATTACAATTCTGTAATGCGATTTGCTACTATCCAAAATCTTCTCGATCTCCTCGTATAGGTCTTCAACTTCCTCCTCCGGGTGTGAGGTTGTTGCAGCATACACTTGTATAATTTCCATACTGTATTTCTTGTTTATCTTTATTACTACCCGTGCGGTTCTATCTGAAATTCCTTCGATTTCTGTGATCCATGTCTTCAGGTCCTTATTAATTATAAAGCCAACGCCTGTTTGTTTTCCATTTTCTGTTCCTTTGAAGTAGAACGTGTGCCCTGACGATAGTTCCAAATGTTCTTCATTCTTCCTCCACACTTCTGATAGTCCTATGATGTCCCACTTAATCCTCTTAAGTTCATTCTGCAATTCTTCCAATTTATCCTCTTCTGCAAGTGTCTGACAGTTCGTCCACATATAGGTCCGTTCGAGTTGCCGTGTCGGTGTCCTGGCAGTCTACATTCCAAGCCCGGGCATTTTGACCCTCTGATTTCCTGCAGGACTGCATTCCGTCCTCCGGGCAATGAGGACCTCCAAGGCTGTTTCTTTACTTGTACCATCATGTGTAAAAAAGGAGGGGGGCAGACATTTGACTCACCACGCTGTCCTGCTAATGCGGGTTGGTGAGCAGCCCATCCATGTTCGTCCGCCAAGCAGTTGCTTGGGTACTAATAGGCCCCACGACGTGAACACATGGATTGGACATTAGGCGTCTACCCCGGTCGGTTCCGTTAAGCCTTAGCAAGAGGAATTAAAGGGTCTCCCTCCCAGTTAGTGGCAGACACCTTTTGGGGCGACAGTCCCGATTTCCCGGCCATAGACATATGCATATACGGTATATATATAACAGAGAGCGTGAAGAAAACCAAACAGAAGCTCATGATAGGCAAAAAGCTCCTCCGAACAAGTAGCTATAGATTTCTACAGAGAATTGTACTACTCCGAAGAACTTGCAAATGGTGATTAAGAAGTAGATGATGTAGAAGTCCCAGACGTAATGAAACAATAAGTGCATAAAGTACTTCGAGGGATGAAGAACGTGAAATCGCCTGGAGAAAATGGACTCACAGCAGAGATCTATAAATGGGAGGTGAAAAGATGAAAGAGGAACTTGCTAAATTATTCTCGATGTACCTGAGGAAGAGAGAAATACCTTCAAGTTGGTATAATGCTTTTATTATTTTATTATACAAGAAAGGTGACAAAAGAACGAGTCGAAAACTATAGACCAATTAGTTTACTGTCAGTTCTATATAAAATGTACACCAAAGTTATTTTGAATCCTATTGAACGAGACTTGGGTTTTTACTAGGGAAAGGGAACAAGCCGGATTTTGTCCTGGATTTAGCACAATGGACGGGATCTAAAATGTTTCGGTGAAGGAAGTTTCGGTGCCCGTAAGTTTCGGTGCAAAAACTTACTGATGAATGTTGTTTCCTATAACATTGATAAATTAGTAAAAGAGCGAAGTTAAAATGAATGAAATATTTTCTTGCTATATTAATTATTAGAATCAGGGATGTATTTAGAGGTTGGGTTCGGATCCCCTTCCAAAATTGATAGTTTTAGCCAGAATTATTACTTTCCAAAACAAAAAGAATTATTCCAAATAACTAAAAAAATACAAGTAAAAAAGTTAAAACGATACATGTTTCGTCGTTATAATAATATAGTTGTTAAAATTTCAGCGGTAGATTTCCGAATAGGTTAATAATTACTGACCAGCCCTTACTTAAAAAAGAAATAAAAAGTGTAAATGAAGTCTTTTGGATTTATGAAATGTTGACACCGGAAATTTTGTCTCCTTCTCTTACCTGGTGAATGCATCATCTACAATTTTTGAGACAGGAAGGAAATTTTGACACTTGTTTCTGCTACTAGATACTCCATTCCTTTACCGACTAACGTTGCTATTCAAGCAATGATCAGCAAGTAATCATTATAGCAACTTGTATTAGTATTTAAAGAGCAAAACTAAAGGGATTACCAAGCGTCTTCGTATTTAATTAATTGTACATACATTTCACCACTTCTGATTAAAATGGTAATATTTTTTATTAACATGGACATCTGTCAAAATGTGAAAATTATGAGAAAACCCTCCCAATTAAAAATTCACTTTCAGAAACTAAAACCTAGATCCAATAACGCAAAAGATATTAAACAAACATGCGTTAGTTATTCTAACAAAACCATAATTTCTTAGCAAAATTTAGTAATAGCATTGCCAGATTGTTTTATTCATTATAAGACATGATCGCAAGACTTAGATAATATAACTTGCAAAATCACCAGGTGTGTAAAACATTATCATCTATTAACTTTACCTTTCACTTAGTTAATAGTGGTCTCGGTGAAGGAGCAGATTAAATTTTAGTTTCGATTCCCCAGATTCCGCCAGCTATTGAGCCGTATTTACTCTTTCTACCACTGATTCTCATACAAATAATCGATACAGACGATTCTAAAAAATCACAGGACAGCTAACAATTCAAAAAGTTTTACGAAAACACATGTGTCATTATCATTTCCTTAAATACATACTCGAGTTGCTCAGTATACGGAAACACGGCGGCATGTTCGGGAATCCTAATGTCGTCACTTCGTGTTATGGATGACTTATTTTGCTACAAAAATTAAAGACTCAACGCAGAAAAGCAAAGACGGGTTAGAAAATTCAGGTTGGCTCATGTTTTTTATTATATGCGAAGCTTATCACTCACACCAGTGCCATGCCTGAACACCGAAAGTTCCAAATAGTCCCAGGTGCTTTTAGCTCTTTCACTCTTAGGCAGATTTGACATTTCCATCATTTGAATCTTTCTTACATATTGCGTTTCAACACTCCCACACACGTAGAAACATTGTACATGTCTGCTCTATACACTGTATTATAGATTTTGGGGGAAACCTAAACTAAACTTTACCCTAGGAGTAACCTCATTAAAAGTGTTTATGCAATCATGGAAAATCAAGTAAAAATGTTGAATCAGAATCAAAGTTGACAATGTGACTGGGACTTCAGGGGATGCTCTTGCATAAGCAAACATTCAGTCACTTAAAACCTCCTCCCCCGTGTTATTAAAATAAGCAGATTCCCGACCATTCCCCTAGTGCTTATGTAAAACTTGTCATTATTTTTCATTACAGTAAAACATCTGTTAACCGAAATACTTTTAACCGAAATATCGTTTAACCGAAACGGAAAAAAATCGAAAAAGATAAAATTTGGAATACTAACTGAAAACGATTTTTCAAAAAAGAGTAAACTTAGTTGTGTAAGGAGTTGTCCAACTGTAGAAGCATTTAAAGCTTTATTAAAAGTCTGTTATATACGTAGTATAAAAGTGTATTTTTTAATCATTGCCTTCATTTTTTTCACTTTAAAATTTGAAAAAATACACAGTTTTTTAACCGAAATTTAGGTTATCCAAAATGACTTCCGCCCCATTTATTTCGGATAACAGAGGTTCTACTGCATATCGTCTGAAAACGCTCTGATCCCCTTCCCTCATTGTCAGATAAAATAAGCCGTGCTTGAACCCCTTCTCCTTGAATGCTTACGTTACAATTGAACGACCCCTTAAGCCTATTGACTTCTATGTTGTTGTTTTTTACAAATTCAGTGCTTTTAAGGATTCTTCAGTTCATATAGACTGTTTGCTTTCTAAGCACTTTGTGCTGATAATTTTAGGTACATTTCGAAAGTAACACCACAGAGAACCATAGTGCTTGTATCTGTAGTATCACCAGTACTGTAATTCAAAATGTCGAAACTAATTTTGCTAGTCTAATGAAATTGCTAGTTTAATTTAGAATAATTTCATTAATTAGTATATCAATAAGACTATTAACCGACCAACAATAAGGTCAAGTTCATATTTTATATAATGAAAAGGTATTCTAATATTTGGATCGAAACTTCCTGTACCGAAACTTCCGGATCCCCAATGGACCACATACAAGTATTGAATGAAGTTACGGAAAGGACTAATGATTATGAACTTCCACTATGTTTGGGACTGATAGATTTTGAAAATGGTTTCGATTCGGTCTCCTTGGTAACAGTACTTAAATCACTTGAATATCAATGCATCGAAAGTGCATACATCACGTTACTGCGAAACATCTACTCGACTGCTACATCTGTCATTAAACTACATCAAGAAAGTGAAAAATTTAAAGTTGGGAAACGGGTAAGGCGAGGAAATTCAATTTCTCCAAAAAATGTGGAATTATCACAATAAAAGCTCTTATACACCTGAACGTAAAATGTATTTTCTGTACCAAAGCACAAAAGAAAGGCAAATATTTCTTCTATATGTTATTTAAACAATAATTGAATCGTTTACTTTAGAAAGTGCAGATATGCAAGACAAAAAAGACGCATAGGAACTACTCTTTTCATTCAAAAAATCTGACACTCGTGTATGAAGTGCATTTTAGTATCCTAGGAGCCAAGAATGTGTACTAAATTACGTTGTTTCTTATAGTAAATTTCTTTAAATGTGTTACAAATGATGTAATGTAGAAAGAGATCTTAAATGAAATACAAACACAACATAGCTCTTCCGTAAAAAAAGGGGGAGGGTTGATTAAGGACATTCCCTTTAAGAGAAATGAAACAGAGACTATCTCAAGAAAACCGATATCAGTATCTTATTCGATTGTTAGTTAATTACTCCTTTCTTTCTTTCCATGAAATCCTTGAAATTAATCTAAACCTCAATTACCACATCTCTTCTTCTTGGAACGAGCACAGATCCCAACTTACACGACCCAAAATCTATTCTCCCGCACCGAAGGTTGACACAACCGAAGCGAGACGTGACTTGCCAAAACCAACATTTTATAAAACGACAGTACACAATGATTTAGCATTCCAGTAATAATTCCTGAACTCTTGATCAGTGAACTTGCTCTACCTCGTTCTAACTAGATCGTCTCACTGAAGAACTGTAATAAACAGTAAAAATGTAATTGTAGTGTTGTCTATCTAAATGTGTCCCTCCTTTTGCAGCAAAGCGTAATCAAAATAATATCCAGTAAAAGAAAGTTAGTAGTTAGTTATATCCAGGAATAGAATGTTAGTATAAACGAAGTGCTCGAATAATGTACAAGAAGTGTGTATTTCTGAATGTGGTCTAATTTACAACAAATATGCACACTTAAGGTACGCCCAATTCGTAACAAAACACTGTAAAGTCAACAGATAAACAATAGTTCTTGAAGACGAACAAAGAATCTCACAAAAGATCATAAACAGCATATAATAATCACTGTATATTTTACAGTGAATTATGGCTTTCATTATATGACACAATTTAATCTAAAATTGAGGCGGGCTATGGAAAAAGGCACATAGCCATATGCTTTAAGATTGTCTCTGTGCCCTTTTTCCACAGATCACCTCAATTATTGTTTGAACATACTATAGAAATACAAGTTTTTACTATAATATTTAATTCTTATCACACGGTCAAAAGGAAAGCAATAAACCTAAGTGGATTTAAATCAAAATGTGTTTTAAGATTTTCACAACGTGCGACTGGCAGTATACTAACGTCAGACAAAATCCCCTGACGATGTGAGCAGCACAGCTTTTGAAACGATCGTCGGGTTTAACATAAAAACCACAACCAATATCCGAAAAAAGTTTTAATAGTGTAATGGATTAAAATCAGTTAGTTTTTAATAAAACTTTGAATGAAATTTCGATTCATTTGCTATGTTTAGAGATAACTTTTGCATGTGAATCATGAAATACATATCTTGAAGAATACTATCTGTCGTGTAACGTTAGAAATAATCACACAAAATTACTTTCTCTCTATAATCGCCAGGAAAAGTTAATAAATCGAGCACGGTGAGGTGGTATGATTTGCAAACATTTTAAGCACGATTTTCACGCATTCTGTTACAATTACAACGAAACAATTACAGCGTGTATAAAGATGGCAAAGTCACTTTTAACAGAAAGTTAGAAAAATACACCATTGTGATCTCATGTTAAGCATTTATCAAAACTTTCCTTTGAATTTCGAAAGTTCTTCCTTTGAACTTCCTTCTTACTTTAAAACAAATCTTACTTTAATGGTATTTCTACCACGAACGAATCCTAATAACAGAAATCAGAATATTTTATCTCTCTGAAACCAAGAAGCTTTTCCGCTTTGCGTGGTATATAAGTAACTATTTCCACGAAGTTTTGAATTTAGAATAGACGACACTAAGTTCGATAAGCTGCAGGGAAGTTTAAGAAGTGGACCGGAAGGAAACTTTTGAATAAAAGTTAGTTGTTTTTTTTTTTTTTTCTTTTATTAAGTACGTAGCGGAAAGAATAGCATACCGTACTTTCATAATCAAAGGCATCCTGTCTTTTTTCATTCACGTAATTGTAAATTGTAATTGACAACTCGTTCGTAAATATACTTTTACGTGCATCTCTGGTAATGTCTAAGCCCTTGTTGTGTTTAAAACTGACGCAAGATACGAAAACTAACTCGATGAAACTGAATACTTACACAGATGTAGCAAACTTGAAAATAAAACATACACTAATGCGTCAGATTCGAAACAAATTGTTCAATGAACGTGTTGTTCTAACTGTGTTTAGAACGATTGCTGAATAAAAATATACTCATAATTAAAATGTATTTCGAGAACATCTTTCATAACTCACATTTATGAGTCAGACAAAACTGTCTGTCTGACCCCTTATATGTATGAGGAATGATGCTTTATTGTGATGCTGTGACAGCTCTAGATCACAACTTCAACTACATTCAATAAAGCAAATGAAATAAAAAAATTAATGTTTTGTTGCGGAATAATTTTTATATGAGTGTACGAGAGGTACTCACAAAGCTACAACCCATATTTTCTTTTTCTTCTTCAATAATATAGATAGAAAAATGAAATTTTATACGCTGCAAAGGAGTACTGCGCATAAGGTAATTTCCTGCCCCTCCATCGACTATATATTTTATGTAAAACGACTAGACTATATAGGGGTTCCGATAAGCCAAATTGTATGTATATACCAAGTACGATTATCATGGAAGGCGCGTCTAAAATGGAATCCAATTTTTAGAGTGTTGTTTAAAATAAATTGTAATATCTCGGGAATGCCGTAAGTTATCCTTCCAAATTTCGAACGTCAAGTACCAATGCAATAAACATGCTACGGTAGGAAGATAAAAACTATATCTTGAACCGTTTTGGAGATAGAAATTATTTTTCTATTATAATTCAATTTGGTTTATCGTAACCCATATATAGTCTAGCTGTTGTACATAAAATTTCATTATAATCGGTGGAGAG
Source organism: Lepisma saccharinum (assembly GCA_022664845.1). NCBI lineage: Eukaryota > Metazoa > Arthropoda > Insecta > Zygentoma > Lepismatidae > Lepisma > Lepisma saccharinum. The sequence continues at coordinate 19,472 of JAGDQP010002748.1, read as the reverse complement.
ACAGAAAATGACCTTTATGCGAAATACTCCTCTGAAGATCCCCAAGTTTGTGCGTAAAATTTCAAGACATTCCAACAGATAGCGCAGCTATAGTGACCTGTTAAAATGGCATATCTAAAATCTTAGTTGCAGAAAAAGAAACTGTGGTGAATATTCTCAAACATTTGTGTGCTTTGTATGAAAATTGTCAAGTCGTTAAGACTACCATTCAAAAAGGTAAAGCTTCGTGAAGTCAGAGACGAAGCAGCATGAAAATATTCTTCCCTTTTTAAATGTGGAAATAAACATTGTGGTTCAACATGCAAGACGTCACAATATAAAAGCTTTTGTATGTATCATGTGCAAAGAAAAAGTACTTAAAACTGTTCAAAGTTCCTACTCTCAAGACCATTAAAAGAAATCTCTGTGCCATCTGGAAGAATATTCTGGCAAGAAACGTATCACCACTAAGTTTTACAAGTATAAACATCAAAACGTAGGAGGATTAATTAAAAACAAAGTACACAACAGCATATCTCTAGCCTTCCACAGGATAAACAAGTGGTTACGTTTACTGAAGTTCAACTTATTGCTGAAAAGCTTTTGATGAACAGATACCAATTATTAGTCTCGACCGTTGTGGCTCTAACCCTTCGGGATGAAGCTTCTACTAAATTTTCAAAATCACATTAATGGAAACATCAGTGGAATCATTCTAAAACAGATTAGCCATTATTTAATAAATTAATATCTACATACTGTCGAAATAAAATTTCTTCAAAAGCAACAAATACCAACAAAACGTCATTAATGGATTACAACATAAACGAGATGACAGTTGCATTAATGAGAAAGGTTGTTTTTCTTTCGACCGAGCTACATGCTTGACTATGCTCTGGATGTCCTGCCACAGTCATGAGTCCAGACATATTGAACTTTGTTAATGCCATTATTTTTAAGGTACATTATTGACTATATTCTTCTTCCGTAGCTGTAAACAGTGTCAGAATAACTCTATCATCTTCCAAGGAGACAGGCTCCTGACGGGAAGAAATTTCCACGTGGTTATTTGTTAACAACAAGGGTAAAAGCGGATGAGGGCAAAATGCTAAATCTAACGTTAATATGTAGAAAGCAACGGTCAATGTCTGTAATTTGTGAATCCTATCATCCTGTTTTCTCTTGTTCCCTAATCAACTATATTTGCATGCCCCTAGTTCACAAAATGAGATGTAACTGCTGAAGCCTCAATAAACTCATTAAAACCCCATCTTCATTATCTATGAAAAATTCTTGAATATTGTTTTACATCTTTGCATTTTGGTGCAGATGGAATTTTATTATCGTTTTAATTTAAGCAGTAGGTTTGTGTGTACTGAAATTAATTGAATACAGCCTAAAACGGTACAGAACGTTAAACACTGAAAATGTTGAAATAAGATAACGAGCGTCTAACTGCAGAACTATAGTTGTGTATTTCTAATTGCAGTTGTTGATAAAAAGCATACCCACGTGAAAGCGAGTTTTTCTCACATTTTCGAGCAAATGCCGAAGTACCTCAAAATAGTTAACCCAATGTTGATTTTTGTCTCTGTACAACCATCTCCCAATAGTTATCTCAATGTTGTCGGTGTCCACTTTGTTGCTCATTCCCCAATCAACCATTTACCAATTATACATACAGTTGGAATATCAGAGACATTGTAAGGAGGTCCAACCATCTTCCGGATTGTAGACCTATTTGACAATAAACGTTACTTGTGAAAAGTGTAATAGACAGTTAACAGAATTAGTGGGAACTTACCCAACTTATGTATTAGTTTATTCATATTTAGGAATGCGAACTTCGTAACAAAAACTGTTGCAGAAGATTTTCTTTTCCTTCACCAACTAGCTTTGAACTGACGTATCTTATTATATAGAAGAGTAACGCTGCTATTGTGCATTGAACAAAACTGGCGTCACAGTAAACTATAATTTAGTCACCGAAGGCGTTCTACAACATTATATGGACAGAGTGCCTTATCATTGTTATAGTGCTAAATTTATAGTAGCACCACGTTAATATTTAACCTATTGGGGATGGGCGCGAGACTTCAGATATGCTGGCGAGATGTGAACGCGAGACGAGACCTAAGATATTTTTGCTAGACGATACTCGAAGCAAACCTTAGCCCTAGTCTCGTAAGACTTCTTGAGTTGTAGAATAATCTTACGTTCATGCTATAATTTTATTTCTGTGCACAGTATTTGTATAGGCAACATGTACTGTACATTAGATACATTAATGTACATCAGGTACATTAGGTACATCAAATTATATTGTCAGATATCCATGACTGATTCGTGAATCCAACCTTGCCCCTGAAGTAGAATGTTCTTAGGCTCAGTAAGATTGGATTTTCTAGGTTAAACAGATTCTTTAATAAAACACAATTTCTGTAACAGTTATAAGAAGGACTATACATAAAGTAAATCCAGCCAAAATTCACATAGGATGTTGCGACTAGATGACTTATATATAATTGAGGCGTATGCGCGAACAAAAGTCTATGTGCCATGTTAAAAGATAGCACATAAGTATTAAGAAAATATATCTTTAATTTTATTTTTTTATACAACAGTCGTCTCTTTGGTACAATAATAGTTCGCCAAGTGCAATCATCTGTCTTGGCTGGATAGTTTTAGTTGTGCAGTCAAATTAGGCATATTTAAGGGTCTTCCTGGACACTCAATAAAAATGAAACCTTTTGAAATATGTAGTACTACGTATCCTGTATTTCTCACAAAATGTCCCGAAGAATCTCGCGCCAAGTTTCGGGATTATGATGTCATCAATATGGTGTCCATCAGAATTTGTAATGAAATCTTTAAAGGCGTATAGCATCTCACAGAATATAGATAGAAACATTATTTTTTGCATCAAATTTAAGAGAACTAAGTGGGCAATGTTTACAATCAAGAATTTTATTCATTTTCTAACTCCATCTTTGAGATATAGTAAGGTATACTGAAAGAAAATACTTTTTTGATCATAAGTTTTTAGATTTAAGTATAAATAACTTGGTAATTTAAACGTATTATTGCAATATGTAATGTTAACGTTATAGATCATTTTAAAAGTTTTAAAACTGTATCAGTATCATTTCTTTATATTTTAATGTAACCGAGTTATGTAATTTTTATTTGAATGGATAGGGTGTTGTTCAGCGGTCGAAGCGATAACACTACTCTGTGAAGAATCTATCTGGTTGATGATCGAAGGGGAGCGTCGATATGTTGAAATTGGTATATATTATTACCAATACAAATTGTTACAGTCCTCAATACGTCGTTCAAATATTAGCAGTGAGTCTGAGGAAGGGATTTATCTATAAATATCCACTGAATTTTTATTATCATCACTAAGTACGTACACATAAAAGTAAGCTCTTAGGGAGGTAAAGTTACGGTAACGGACATTTTTTGCTACAAGATCGAGTAGTAATTGTACTGTCCAACTATTGTTTCACTCTCTTTGAAGTAAATGTTCTAGTTATCCCAAAACCATTTAAAAAATAATAATTCTTTACATTATTGGTATTACTATTAATATACTCTACTTATAAATATAAAACCAAACCTTACCTATGAAGCGATCTTGTAAGACCTGTACGTTTTAATATAATATGGACAATCTTGAAGGAGAAATCTCCATGAACCTGCTGGAACTGAGCAACATCTTGGACGACCAACAGGATATGGATGTTGGACAAGAAGGAAACGCCAAAGAGGGAAAATAATGAGTTAGGTTTGTCCATCGGAAGTCCTCACCACGCCAGCACAAACGAAGCTAGTATCTCTAAGCCAATCTGTAGGATGATGCGTAATCGGGAAGAATGCTTGAGGACACTGAGCAAGCTGCTATACAAGCGGCATCTTCCCTACTACTATTAGCCATAGATGAGGGAATTTATACGAGATAGCAGATCCTTAGACTCCAGAAACCTGACTTGAATTTAGTTGAGTTTATCAGAGCGCCAGCTGATATCGAAGTGAACAACACACAGAGAGCGGAATTAAGTATCAACGAGGAAGTCACCAACCACTACAGACCAAAGTTGGAAGAAGAGTTGGAATTCGCCTTTGAAGAGTGAAAGTCCAGCTTTGCTTCGGAGGCTACGAAGGAAGTGGTCCAACGTGGCAAGATTGTCACATTGAACTTCTTGAAGAGGAAACATCAAGCAACCACTAAGACTGAAAAATACGAGAAGCCTGTTTTCAAAATGGAAAGAACACTCCAGAGGGACAAGCAGACACTGCCATGCAACCGCCGTACCAGGAAGAACACCATAGGAAACCTGTTGAAAATCCTGGAAACCCACAGAAAGTAAAACTATAACATTAAAACAACGGGTTTTATTATATCCAGCAAAACATTTTATAAAGGGAAAATTGTCTTTCGCCCAAATGCTAGTAATAATTGAAAACGCTTTTCTAATCAACACCTCCTACAAGTTACATAGAAAAAGAAGCAGTCACACAGCTAAGAAAATCCAAATTCATGAATCCCTCATTATAATCTGACAAATAGGAACTTTACTGTACAAGAGAAAGAAGTCTTAGAGAATATACTTTCGTTCTGCCTCACACCCAAACCGAATACTTTGGACCTTATAAAGGCTGCGAAACTTTCCAGGGAGAACCCGGATAGGCATTACCAGAGGACACTATGTGAAATGAAAGCAAACATAGTGAAATAAAGAACGGTTCTTCCAAAATCAAAGGGAAGTAATATGGAAACAGACATATCCCTCCATTAAACACGAGAGGTTACTGGTCACCTACAGGGGAAAATGTTACAACTTCTTAAAATCAAGACCAAAATAAACCTACCCCCAAAAATGAGACGAGCAAAGGAAATACATAATTACCAAACCCGCAGGCAAATCAAGGGAATGGCCAGTCTAAGTTTTCTGACCTACACTATTTACTATCTTGGACTATAATAGTAGTAGTTGCCGTTTTTTTTATATTATTTGTCATATTAACGGTTACATTGTGTATTGCATATTATCGTTTAAAGAAACATGGAAA
>JAGDQP010002748.1:0-14017 GCA_022664845.1 Lepisma saccharinum | reverse complement strand
AGCTCCTGCGTAGCCAAGTCGGTAGCGCGCTCGACTTCTGTGCGAGCGGTCCCGGGTTCGATTCCCGGTGGGGGCTAAAAATTTTCGGTGTTGACCCAGCATGGTGAGGACAATTGGGGAGCTGCTGTGAATTAAATACAGTGGCGATCACAGTGAGAGCTTCGGCTCTCCTCTCCCAACCCGTCTGGTCAGCGTGGGAGCAGTAGACCATTTCCTCCCTTCGGGGGAGAGGCCTCATCCACTAGTGGATTGAATATGGCTGTGATTTATTTATATATATACTGAGTCAAGTTTTTAAAAGTACACATTTGCCAGACAGTGAGAAAGTCATGAGCAGGATATCGTCACTTGACACATAACTTCACAATATTAGTGAAACCACTAACTGAAAGGTAAACATTGCATCAATGGAATTAATGACAGTGTACGAGGACACGACATTCAATAGTGCTACAGTATCACAAACATTAAGTGAACTCGTATACAAGTATTAATTAATCACAGCAACCGCTAAAACGACCCCGAGACTCGAGGATAATGATGCTGAATCAGCCTGTTCTGTGGTACATCCTTGTTAGTTCATAAATGTTCCAGTGAAGGCTAATTCACATCTATATAAGTGCATAGTGTAGTGATAAAGTGAAATCTTTCTATAGAAGGGATATATTAGTAAGCAAAAAAAGAAATAGTTCACAAAAACACTTACTTTGTTTACTATTTTTTCAAGAAGGGGGGATGGAATGATGTAATGATCCGCGTGTGTAGAAGCACGTGGACATTGTGTAAATAAACAGGCATGTTTATAGGACAAATATGCGAATAAGACAGTAAACATGTTGTGACACACATAGGAGCAGACGACGGTCAACTCCACAAACTAGCATAAGATAGAGCGGATAACAGAAGACAGAAGGAGCTGGGATCAATGTAGGAGAAGCAAGAAGAACCACCCCTACAATCAACTATAAAAGCGACCTGCACGAGGCAAGAGCTATCACTCAATCCTCGGGTGGTCAGCTCCTCTCCTTCCTCCGTTCGCAGTTGGCTAAGCGACTGGAACAATCCTTGGTACGCAGTTTGCTCTGTTACTTGCACCTTCCCACACACGCAGTTGGCTAAGTGACTGGTGTGCACTCTCATCTATAGACTTAACTTCATCCATACGCAGTTTGCTATGTAAATGGTACAACTCCCTGACACGCAGTTGTCTCTGTTACTGGTGTCATCCGTACACGTAGTCGGCTCTGTGACTGGTCTACTCTAACCTTAAACCAACACTTTTCCTGTACGCAGTTTACTCTGTTACTGGTGTCATCCTACATAAATTAATCTCTATCAAATCACCCAAGGAAGAAGAAGACATCTTAGAAGTCATACTTCTAAATAACTTGTAAATCATTCTCCTACGGGACGGTAATTTTGTTAACTTTACTCCTTTTATAAATAAATGGTTGAGGGCTAAAACCACTCTCGAGTATCATTGTCTCTACCGATCCAAAATAGAAGGAACATTACGATATATAGAACGGTTATTCTGCCGGAAATCCTTTGTGGTTGTGGATGTTGGAATGTGACTCTGGAGAATGTGCATATACGGTAAAGTAAGATAATTTGGTAGTATTATTTTATAAGCTTGCTGCTTGCAACCCTAGTACTGTAAGATTCAATAGTTGACACACCAGATAAAGTGATATGTTCGCTTTAATATGTGCTGCTCGTTGAGATCTCAAGCGACAAGTCCAGTGCACTATGAAACAAATATTAACTTCTTTATAAAATACTGCCAAATTACCTTACTTTATCCTACTGCGAATGTTTCAAAATACAGTCTTGAGAGAAAGAAACGTACGAGATTGACTGTATAATAAACCCCTTCATAGGCTGTGCGATTCACCCGAAATTATAAGAATAATAAAATCACGACGTCTAAGATGAACAAATCATGTAGCTCAGATGGGGGAGTACAAATATTATATCTTCATTGGGAAACCGGAGGAAAGAAGCAGTTCCAAAGACCGATACGTAATTAACAGAACATTATTAGAAGTTATCTTCGAGATGTTGTCCAAACCTTACTACATGTCCAGGATAAAATCGAATACCGAACGTTTGTCGATGAGCTTGCTGGTTCCATAAGCCGTAGAGTTAGTAATTTGAATTTCAGTAACTGCTTATATTTCCGAACACTTCGTCTATCGCCACTGACTCATATTCTGTAAATACGATAGACTACCACTTCATATTTAAGCAATATGTAGACATTTATATTTAGACGTTAATTTTCACTCTATGGAAATTGACGCAGCTTTTATCTTAGCGTGCTCAATTTCGTTTTTATCTTTTTCTACAGCTGACATCTTCGCTCAAGTAGAAGAGAAAGTAAAGAAGTTGGGTTTGGAATGTGACGTGGCCGGCGGTGGTCGCATAATTCATAATCCTGATCAGAAGACCATCCTTGTTTATGGATATTCTCAGGTAGGTCTTACACCACAACCTTTTTATCATCATAGTTACGAATTGCTAAAATATTCCAGAAGTAGCGTAAAGGGCGTTACTTTTACAAGTTTATAGCAAATTTGCCACTTGACAACTAGCAACTTGGAAACTTACAATGCCAAACTTGGTACACTTCGCATAAAAAAAAATGCGACAGCGAACGCCGTGCAGTTAGGCAACCCAAATGGCACTTTCTTATCCCATAATCGTGTCTGGTAAATAGGCCCCTCTTTCTCCTTCCTTCGTCTCGCCCATACTAACAACAGCAAACATCATGTGTAAAATACACATCTATTAGTATCGATAAAATGAAAGAATAAAAGCGAGACGAATCAATATATCATACATAAGTTGATGTAGGGAGAAATTTAAACACACACAATGAAAAATTGAAACCGATGGATGTCTGTTAGACAGAGACAGAAAAATGAGATGGAGAGAAAATGGGAGAGAAGAAGAAGTGAAGATAAATATAGAATTTAAACGTAGTAAAAAAGAACCTAACATATAAAGTTCAGTTCCCACAAATCCAACAGCAAGATACAAATGACTTTGGATTTTATATTTTTTCAGAGCAATTCGAATATATAGACGGGTGCTTGAAATTTCATTTAGTCACTTTCCAAATGGCGATCAAATTTGGTGGTCAGATTAAATAGTCAGTATTTCCAGTGAAACTACAGAGTTTTGAGACACATACAGGATAATGTCAAAAGTGTAACACACATGCTTTGTTTGCGCGGAGTTCGGTTGCAAATTTGGCGAGGCTCATTGAACTTACTGGATCGGAATATATTGTAATCAGGGATTCCGCCAGGATTTCAGATTGGAGGGGATGTAAAGTCAAAATTGGGAGGGTGTAGGTAGTTCTGCTCTGTGTCTATCAACTTTTGACCATAAAAATCTTAATGTTGGGGTAGTTTCGAGGATTTGGGGTTGACACCCCCCACAGTGGCGGGGGTCTAGCGGAATCACTGATTGTAACAAACCTAGTAGATACCGTAAGCCATACTATTCCAGACTACTAATGTAAACTGAACATAAAAAGAAAATGAATGGATGATAATTTCTATCACAAAGAACCAAGATTACATATGGAAACTGTACCAAAATGAAAAGTTACAAATGCTCAAAAGCAAAATTAGCATGTTCCTATCGGCATAGCACATTTTACATGTTCCACATTTCAAACGTGAAACTAGGAACACATTTAAAAGTATGTTGATAAATAATAGAATGGAAACTAATTTTGTGCCAAACTAATATAAAAATAATTCTTCTCTTGAAATGGCTAAAAAAGGGAACAATTTTCTACTCATATCTTAAAAAATTTCTCTTCTAGACATGCCACTATTCCACCTATTGCCAATATACGTTCTAATAATTACAACACTAATGAAGTAGTGTTTATAACAATTCGCACAGATAGAATGAACACGGCAGAGATGAAACGGGTCACCGGCTGTCGGGGGATGCTGGTCAAGTTTTGGACTGTGTCGCCGGGTTTAAAATTCGAACGCATTCGGACGCGGTGATTCGATTTAGATCTGATAGCCCGGAGGATGAAGGAGGTATTTTAATTATTTCATTGCGTTTGAACAGTGTTTCTTTAAGGGCTGAGAAGGATCGGAGATGCTACCCCGAGAACACGAAAAATACGACGCCGAAATTCCCAGTAAAATAGATTTTCCAGACCGGGTCAATCGGGTTACCGGGTCACTTATGTTTGGGTCAGGCCCTATCACCGGATCATCGAAAGTGGCTCGGAATTGGCTCTGCAACGCGTTAAAATAAATAGAGCGTGTGTAACGTAAGAGAAAAAATAAAGATGAATAGAGAGAGAGAGAGAGAGAGAGAGAGAGAGAGAGAGAGAGAAAAGAAGCAACGAAGACACGATAACAATACATCAAGAAAGAGAGGAAGAGAGAATGACAAATGTAAATCATGAAAAGTATATTATCATTATGCTAAAGAACACACAGTTAACTCTCATTCTCGCCAGTGATGCTTCGTAAGTTCTCCAGCGAGAGATGGTGATCTCTTTGAATACTTCAGTTTATGCGAAAAGGAAACTGGCTCGTGGGGAATCGAACCCAGGTTTTCAGCAGTCCAGCACGCTAAGCGATACTCCACAGGTGTCTATACCCAAGACGTGCTTAACAAACGCTATAGTGTTTCTTTCTAAGAATAATAACATGAGAAGTGAATCCTTCAGATCAATGACGTGTCCTGGTAACCCCCTGGGGCTTGATTTGGACTTTTCGAACCATCATTCGTAAATCGTCTTCCTCTCTATAATGACTCAGGTATTTGATTACACAGTCTGAAGAATTCTTGTTTTGGATTGAAAGTTACGATTAGATCATTCAGGATCTCTTTGTAAAAGAATCTTTAGTTTGAGCAGGGTTTGAACCTATGATGGTTTCCTTTATTACTGGACAGTGCAGCACTTTTTCTCTATTCAATTTTGCCAACTAAATACATAGGCCATGAATTACTAAGTTAATGTTTGGAAAAAGCCAACTTCGTCCTGTAAATTGTTTAAACGAAAGTGCACGCTAAAATTTCTTTATTCAATGACTTATAGACAAATTAGTGCCCACTAATATCCGAAATAACAAAATGCAAGGATATATGAAAGAAACAATAACATTTTATGCAGGTATTTTTTTTGCGCCGTGGAAGTTAAAAGTCACGCTTATAGGAATAAGTATTATTATTATTATTGCATTGAAACGTCCGATAACTGATAGTTTTATAGTCTCTGTAGAACAGCATTGAATATTATGGAAGTAAACTTTGTCAATAGTGTACTATAAGAAAAAGAACACTGACAGCTTGATAATGTTTTCTTTTAAAGTAAAATCCTCTCTATAACGGACGTCTGCAAAACTTTCTGCATAAAATAGTTTTTCAAATGTGAGGAACTTTCCTATCAGGAAGACAAATGAAGACTTTATTTCCAATCCCCCCTCCAATTATGGCCCATCATCAGTAACAATATTGTTACAAAATACCTAAATCAACTTCTGAACACCGAAACATGGCACTAGTTCTGGGAAAGTGGGCGCATTTTGTTTTCACGAACCACTTGATCTGTCTGTCTCTCGTCTAACGAGAGCGCACATGGAAAGAATGTGGAATAGAAAGTTAACAGCACTTGTGTGTAAACAGCACTTTTGCGTATGTCCACCGCTAACCGGGGGCTCCCCCCCCCCCCCCCCCCGCGGCTCATACCGACCAGAACCCTTCGGACTCACCGTGCCCCCTTGCACACCGAGCGAAGCGAGCTGTGCATTCTGCCCTGGTGTGTTTATATATATCCTAGCATTTAGTAGCTAAAGTCTACGTTACAATAGTAACTTTTTTGCTCACTAATTTTACTGTATATAATCTACGAAAAATGCAAGAAACCAATTATTAATAATACATTTGTACTTACATTTGTTCTTAGAAAAATACATTTTTCTAAGAAAAAAATAAGAAAAAAATGTTGCCCCTGCCGGGATTCGAATACGGAAACCTTGAATTAGTTTTACCATGCGTTAACCAGAAAACCAAACTGCCAACTGCGAAAAGACGATTGACAGTGTTATTTATAATTCGTGCTCTGCGAGTGCGCGAGAGTGGGCTACGCCTTCTTTCCATGCTGGCCCTCTTTAGGCGAGAGCCATGTCAATTATTATTAGTTCATAAAAAAATCTGCAAAGTGGAGTCCAAATAATTCTGTTAAATAAACCCCACAAACTTGAACATATGATTGGACTTTTCTTAACTCTTCAGTTTTGTTTATTAAAGTCCTATATCTGTAGTACGGTGACCCAGTATATGTAGATATAATCTTAAATAACAAATATTGTGTTGGCATTATACAGAAAATTTAATTGCACGTGAATTGATGTTTTACTTTTTACTTCCAGCAAAAGATTCTACCTTCACTGTTAAGTTGTCACATCAACGAACAATAATATAACTATGTTTCTATCTTTATCACGCCACGCACATATCTTTTACAGGAGAGAAAACAGGAGAACTCCGGGAAAACGCACGCATACGCATGGGAGGAATTATGGGGGCATTGCGCCTCAATCATTTCTAAGTTACTTTAAATGTTTTATTCTAAACGATAGCTTTGCAGTTTGTTATCCATAAAATAAATTGTATTGCCCCCCCCCCCCAGGATATCTCTACTAAATCCGCCCATGAGCACACGGGGTTTGTCCACCACAAAGCGTACATGGCACGAGCAGATATCGATCCAACTCAGCGTTTCTCAACCGTTTTCACGACCCCCTTGTAGAGTTCTTTCTGCCCGGCGACCCCAGAAGTAATTTTCTTGTTTGTAATAAACGGATTTATGTAACGTTGTATTAAATAGCCTCATGAAGGCTTCATCACACGCACCCACACTCACACACGTGCGCGATTTTATGAGCAATTGTAGAAAAATTCATGGGAATATCTGGAAAACTTTGTCTTTTACTGGTCTGTTTCTCAGTTACACGAGTTAATAAAGGTAAAGGTAAAGCTATTCCCTGTGCGATACACTCGCGCCGTGAACGGAACAATGGGGGATGTGGAGTTAGCGCTCGATGATCTACGGTACGAAGTGAGGTGGTGTGGTCAGTCCCATTCTCAACCGCCTTTACCTTCCCAAGGTACCGAAGAGTTCCAAGGACACTCTGGTACTCAGTTTGATAGGAGGCTGAGTGCACCGCAGAGCGCCAGGCATGGAAAGGATAGGTACCTAACTTTTGACTGAAAATGTATCACAAAAATTGAACAGGGTATTTTGAAATTGGTTAAATCAAAATAGGATCAGCTTTCGTTCTAACCTAGTAAACGTGTGCAATCTTTCGTAATGTTTTAAATATATATATGTCCTTTTTTATTTTCTGTAATATTTGCTTTTCGTTTGAAAACATGACAGTTGATTTGCTGTATTTTGTAATAAATATCCTAAATATAGTAGAGAAAAACTATTCAACTAATTACATTACCTTTAGTAATTAGGAAAACAAGTAAAATAAAATATCATCTGTGCAATTTATTGGTTTTAGCTTACAAAACCCTAATTAAATTATTTTTTTCAAAATATCTCGCGACCCCCTCGCACACAACCCACGACCTCCTTGGGGATCGTGACCCCCAGATTGAGAAACCCGGATCAAACGTATACATAAAAGTCGGGAGCTGTATTATACATAGTTTTGCCGAATAAGCTTGCTTGTGTATAACGTTACACAAAATATTTACTTACTTCTTGGTGCGCGTAAACATGGGTTCAGGTCCGTGGGGGACCATTGAAGAGAGTGGTTCGGAACAGACTTTAGCCAAAAATATATGTCACGTCAGGAGCTCAGCTGTTTGTTTAGTCGTTCGTAGCAATAACGTAGCAATAATTGATAATATTTAAAAATAGTTTTTGTCTTTGCGTACTACCTTAATTCTCTTCTTCATTATATAAACATTTGCAAATCAATTCAAGAACCATTTGTCTTATTTTGAATGTAAACGCCATTTACAATTGGTAGAGAACGCAAATTTAACGTTCCGACGTAGCTGGAAAAAGTAAAAAAAAGAATATATTGGAAAATATGCGGTTTGATCCCATATTCATCAGCATCAAAAGTACAACAACCAAAAAAGCCTGAAAACCTTCGGCCATGAGAGCTACGCTGGGTAGTATTCAATGTAGGCAAATTCTATACTGCTAACATTATTGCAAGTTCTGGTAGTTTTTTCTTTCTTATTCCACAAAAGTTGAAAATGTGGAGATAATTTTGGTGCTAGGCGACTTCAATCAGTAAGTCCATTCCAAAAATTTACAAAAACCTACACTTTCGAGTAATATAGACATATGAAGTAGATGAGTACACCAAATTTGTTGTTTTTACGTGGCAACACCGCAGGTTAAAGTCCAGGTCAGTGAAAAAATATGGCAACATGGCAGGTCAAAGCCCTGATCATGTTATTTCTTATCACTGACATGTGATAAAGATTAGAATATATATAGACTGTGTTGTTGCATATAAGATAAGTAGTGGAAGGACATAGTTTTTGTTGTTTTGGGGCAGGTCCTGTGGGGCCCTCTCCATTTTTGGTAAACTTGGTAACACCGTACGTAAAAGCCCAGGTCAATGAAAATATGGTAACATGGCAGGATAAAGTCCAGGTCATTACATGTGATAGTGCGGAGACCATCATGTGATCTTAGTAAAGGATTGAGATGATGTAAGACATGATAGTATAAGATGATGGACTAAATTTGGGGAATAGTGATATCACGATCGAAGATGGTGTGTGGAAATATTGCTATTAGGTTGCTTGAGATATTATCACGTGACCTTATTGAGATGACCAAGTTTTTGTTGTTTTTAGCTGGCAGGTTCTTTGAGCCCTTTTCATGTGAGTTGTAATTTCATTCGTACTTCACCACAGGTTGGGCATATCAAATCGAAGATGGTGTGTGGAAATATTGCTATTAGGTTGCTTGAGATATTATCACGTGACCTTACTGAGATGACGAAGTTTTTGTTGTTTTTAGCTGACAGGTCCATTGAGCCCTTTTCATGTGAGTTATAATTTCATTCGTACTTCACCACAGGTTGGGCATATCAAGCTAGGTTCAGAGAGCATCACGTGATTATAATGAAGGATTGAGATGGTAGTATAAGATTGTGGACTAAATTTTGGAGAATACTGATATCACAATCGAAGATGGTGTCTGGAATAGGAAATCAGAGTTGCCAAACAAATGTATGAGGAGCAAGTCAGAGTTGTTCGTTATGAAAATAAAGGACCAACTCAGAGTTGCCAACTAAATGGATGAAAAGAAAAGTGAAAGACAGAGTTGCGAATCAAACGTATGAACAGAAAATAGGAAATCAGAGTTGCCAAACAAATGTATGAGGAGCAAGTCAGAGTTGTTAATAAAAACAAACGAGTAAAAAAGAACCAAGTTGGAAACAACATTGAATAAAAACAGAAAAGACCGAACAACTTTAGAAAGGACGAGCACAGTTGGAAACAAACGAGTAAAAAGAACGAGCACAGTTGGAAACAAACGAGTAAAAAGAATCAAGTTGGAAACAACATTGAATAAAAACAGAAAAGACGGAACAACTTTAGAAAGAACGAGCACAGTTGGAAACAAACGATTACAAGTATTGAGAAGAAAGTCAGTTGAAAAAATGGGACGAAGAGAATGAATATGGGTACTTCCTTTCTTTTATTTGGGGAAAAAATGTTCAAATTTTTTCAGTTGGTTTGATACCAACACCAATATTTTTTATTGTCCCAGGTTTTGGTTTTCCTGGTATTAACTTTGAAAATCTTTACTCCTTCTTATAAGATAGAAATACAGTAAATCAATTATGAGAATTTAATATTAACAGAACATTGATTATGAATTCATCGGTTGTTTCTTCAATTTATCTCTGCTAGAGTATAAATATATCATTTCTAGATAAAAGAAAAAGAAAAAACACTTATATTATCTTTAACATTTTTGATGGAATAATATGAAAAGAATTGTGCTGACATATAGTGAACATTTTCTCATTTTATGAAACACATTTGCAAGGCTTGACAACTTAGCTGGAAACATATTCGGTAAGAATCAGATCTTTTCGCATGGCTTGGGAACTTAGTTTGAAACATACCCGCTCACTTATGAGAATTTAATATTAATTAATCATTGATTATGAATTCATCGCTTGTTTCTTTATTTTATGTTTAGTAGAATAGAAATATATATATTTAAGATCATTTTGGATGAAAGAAAACAAGTATTTTATCTTTTAAAATTTTTCATATGATAATATGAAAAGAATTGTACTGACATCTATTGAACATTTTCTCATTTTATCAGACACATTCGCAAGGCTTGAGAACTTACTTGGAAACGCATGTGGTAAGAATTAGATCTTTTCGCATGGCTTGGCTAAACACATGGAGTAAGAATCAGATCTTTTCGCATGGCTTGGCAGTTATATTTCAAGCTAATTGGAAACATTTTTCAGGTAGGAATATATGGTTTCCAGTCGGTGGAATAAGTGGAAAACAGAAGTTGTGTGAAAGGAACAAGTCGGAAGCGGAACTAACACAAACGGAACATGCACGAAACAGCGTGAAAGGAAATTAAAGTGATAGGAAGAAGCGTGAAATATAATTAAAAAGACAGGAAATAACCTGAAAATGGAATTAGAGGACAAGAACTAGAGCGAAAGGAAGAAATATGAAATGGAATTAAGTATTCATACACCTATTTCATTCATTTCTCATAGCTTCCTTCTTTTTCACCTCGTCTGAATGAGCTCCTGCTTTTCATGTTTTAAGATCATTTTGAACTGATAAGAAGAATTATAGCAGAGTTGATTAATAAAAATATTTATACCTTGACTCCATATGCATCCTCGAACTAATTCTATTCGAATTTTATCACATTCAGGGGAATGTCCTACCTTATCAATTGAATATTAAAGTCACGAGCCTCGGCTCGAAACTTTTACTTTTATGAGCATCAGTTAAGATGACATGCCGTACATTTCCTCTTGTCTATTTGAATTCCACTTTGTTCTGGATGTGTTACAAGCTTATGATATTATGAAAAGAACATGATGTAGACATATCCATCGTCCAACTGTTTCTATTAGAATTTTATCACATTCAGATGGACATGTCCTACGCTGTTAATTGAAGATTAAAGTCAGACGACTCGGCTCGAAACTTGTATGAACATCAAAGTGAAAACATTTAATAGGTGAACGAATTGATAATCATTGATACTGCAACTTGTTTTATTTTAATAATGTGAAGGAAACTGAGTAGCCAATTGAAACACGTGTTTAAATATTTCTGTCATAAAGAGGTTAATTTCTAGAATGTAATCCCATAATAAGTCTTTTTAACACTTTTCCGTATGCTCACGTATAATCAGGGATGTACCCCTTACATTTAACGTTTTACCCCTATTTGGGTACAATCAATTTACTTATATTCATTTATTTAAAAAATTAATTCTCTTTTGTATGAAAGGAAACTGAGTACCCAATTGAAACACGTGTTTAAGTATTTGTGTTATAAAGAGGTTATTTTCTATAATGTATTCACATAATAAGAGTGTTTTAACACTTTTCCGTATGCACACGTATAATCAGAACGGATGTAGCCCTCATCACATTACAGGAGATGATTCTTTACTGTACAGAAAACATCTATTTAATTAATATTGAAATTGTATGATGTGAAAACTGCGATTCGACGCTCATATTGTTAATCAAGTTAATGCTGGAAGAAAATTAATGTTTTATTTTCAGACAATGGTGCTCATTTAATAGCCCAGTTGCATACAGGATTCACTTTGTGCAGGTCATAGAAGTTTTTTATCGAAGAAACTGATGTTAGTACTAATTATGCATTCACAGGACCCTACTAATTCATTTTATTGCCCTGAAAAGATAATATATCTGATAGATTACATTAGAACATCTCTTGAAACTCACCCACCCCTGATCGATATTACAAAGCTATCGCACATTCCTCTATAGTAATAAAGTTACTGATTCATGTGTATATGTGTGTGTGAATTAATAGAGACAATCTCATTAATATAATTTATGTCTCTGCCGTTGCGTGTTAAGAATCTGAATAACAGAGGATGGAATCAGGCCTGCAAATAGAGGAAGGGAAAGCATGGAATAAGATTTTGGAATAGTACAAGCCTGTGTTCCTAAAGGAAGAAACGCAGCCCTGAAGGATATTACACACTTATTAAACATCCCCCCCTGTAGTAATAAAGCTACTCGATCATATGCGTGAATTGATAGAAACAATCTCACTAATATAATTCATATCTCTGCTAGTTCATGCTGAGAAAATATGATATAATTCGAATAAAGAACTTGAGATGTTTTGAGCTGTAGTGAAATTGAACGAGAGATGGCGCTACTTTGAACATATGCTTAGTTCAAACGAGGAAATGCTTTTATTATATGAATCTTAACTTAATTTTGTTTAGAAATCAATTGTTTGAATATTTAAATACCTATTTATAAAAGTTTGAAACTGATAATGAAATAATGGTGAAGGAGATCAATATGAATAATGAAAGCTGCAAATGTTAGGTAACTGTAGTTAGAGGATATCTTGATTGAGACCTCTGAACCATTTTACCTTCTTTTTATTTGTAATGGTAATATAAAACGGTATATTGTAACTTTCTAGACTTTTTTTAGTGTTCCTATATTTCGTACTCCAGTTAATATTGTATGAAAAGCTAAGTATAGTGCGGAATGAGTAGAATAAATCTAGAAAAGGGGACACAGTAGCTTTATTATTGAAGTATTAGTATATGTCTAACATCTTAGAGCTCATTATCTTTACAGAGAGAAATAAGAATTCATCATAGTTTGACATACGATTAAAAACCTTCTCAAGGAAAACTGAGTATTGTGTTAATATACCTTGTAGATGCCCATAAGCTATGTTTGGTCCGTGGAGTGCGTCAGTACCACTGAACCTACTGGTATAACAGAGACTCACTTCGAAGGTGAGTAGAAGGGCCTGACCCCCTAAATTTACCGTACTCCTCTACAGTTTATTGCTCCGTTTTATCAGAAATATGCTGGGATACCACTTATAGTCAAGAACTTGACCACCACATTCTCCACCCTCTTTTCTAGAGGAATGTCTTCCGTAGAGTTGATATTCGCTTAGTATGCAGATGACATCACAGCCTTTACTAACAGACTTTCTTTTTACGAGTGTACGAAATTATAATTCTTAAATCCAAGAATGTTTAGTTTTAAAAACTCGAACCGTTGCTAGAGGGTCTTGAGCTGAGCCTTAGATGGCTATTGATCATAAATACATTTAAAAAAAACTAGAGACATCACATGAAAAAAGGTATGTATTACACTAGACTTTCCCCACTCTGCTTCCCAAGTCCATCTTTGTAAAGAAAAGCTCACCAATTTCGTAAAAGAGGTTTTTATTTTAACACCCTCTTTTTGAACACCTTCATCAAAATTCAGACGTAATTCCTAATAATTAATACTGTGTTGAAAACCAGCTGAAGAACTAGAATAAACAGAGGGACATTCAAGGAAAATAATATTCAGTATTCTATTCATATATTTATTGTTACCTTTAAAACAGATTTCGTACCGTACTTAGTTTATGATTTGCAATGAAAATAAGATGTCTATTCAATCGTGACGTTCGTAGTAATTCATTTATATAAGGAGTTGTCTTTTACGTAACACTGTTTGAAAACACTTCCTTCATGTTCTTCGTGAATGTTTTATTCTGATATTAATATACAAGTGTCATAAATATTTGATGGAAGTGTTCATTCTCAGTAAAACAGACTTCCTGCTAATATTAGTCCTTTGAGTTCGCACAATAAAATTTCTGGCTAGCTCCGGCAATCGAATAGGTTGAGGTTATGGTTCTCAGTTTAGTACCACAAGGTTGGAGTTCTGCTGTCGACTGTACGAATAGATTTATTTAAGCTTTT
>JAGDQP010002747.1:50697-100921 GCA_022664845.1 Lepisma saccharinum | reverse complement strand
TCTCTCACTAACAACAAATAGAATTTTAAACTGTTCCAATTGTCCTCCATCTTTCATTAAGGGAATATAGCAGTGAAGTGAATTTCTCTACAGAATAAAATTCAAGTTTTCACGTTAGTCTTTCAGTAAAAGTTTGTATCTTCATATAAAGTCAATCGACTAATAATTGTGATCACGTTTAAGACAAATCGATATTGTATATGCCAAGTTGTGCGTCTAGCTCATAGTATTAGACTGAAAATAGCAGTCTAACACTATGAGTGTAGTTGCAATTGGCGCTTGCTCTTGCAAATCAAATTGTAAAATTACATTCATGTTAGTTAATTGAAAATGTTCGTTCAATAAAATAACAATTTCATGTATTATTATCCTATGCTATCATTGAACTGTACACGCAGTTACCGTGTACATAAAAAGTCAACCAAATAAAATTTGAGGTAAATGTCTAAAAAATGTAAGTAATAATTGTTTATGTATAAAGTCAACCTAAAAATAATCTTAGATATTCATAAAAAAATCATAAAAAGCTGCTTTAAAAATTGGTCAACGCAGGCAACGGATGGAGCGATCTCACACATGTAACTTAAGCAAGTATGAAGAGGCGACTAATATTATTCTTGGGATCATGGTATTAACACTACTTACCATATTCTAAGAATCGTCGCCATCCATAATGTTATAGTTTCGAATAGAGCTTTTGAATAAATTGAAATTTTGAGTTCGTTTACAAGGTTGACATTTTTGCCTATTTAATGAAATACAGGTATTATTTTGCAGCCCAGCGAGTTGAGCCTTAGAATTACCAATATATTTTCTTTGTAACGGAGATTACAAAGGAGGAAAATTTATTCACTAGTTCAAATTTGGGATCAATTGCGGGTCAACGTTGGAGCGACGTCCATCTCAAGCAAACGGACAAAGTTAGATCAGTTTCTAGTCTTACGTTTGGCCAAGACCATAAAATGTAAAGACAGCATAGAAAATCTGGTTTTTATCAAGTGTATTTAAAACGAATTTCTTGTGGGACACCATTCTACTTTCTTTAGTTCGAAAATTTGACGCAGAGATGTAGAAGTTAACCCAAACCATCTTTTCCGTTGTGTCCTGTGCATCGTGCGAAGCGAAGAGGACCTATCTAAGCATTTGAAATACGAATCGTCCTTAACATCACCTGCCCTTTTCGGCGGCGTTGCGGAAAAGCAACAGATGAGTCACTGTCTTCTGACTAGTTAACATCTTCTGATTGCAGATTTTTGTCGAATCTCATTTATACGATTTACGGAGGAATTCTTTTGATTGAGTGGTGTGGAAGCATCAGGCTACCTATCAGCAGATTATTTCTACAATTTGTTAAATGGTTGTCCGTTCAAGGCACAAGAGATGAGGAGAACGAAAGGCGAACTGGTAAAAGTCTGTGATTGAGGCAGCCATTGATGATTTCAAACCATTAGTTGTACCTCAAGGTCTTTTTCTGGCACATGCCAGTAACAAAAAAGTAGATTTATTGCTCTTTTAAGAAAACTTCTAAAACCTGTGTGTCACTGTACTTCAAACTATAGATGATGACGAGAACATTGATGATCTCAGCATGGATGACATTTGTCAAAGACAGTTCTCTCAATATTGACGAGGACGACAATACTTTGTATTTTGGAAAACTGACGCTTGAGAAAAGTACAAAATTTTGGGTAAGTACAGACATTTAACACATTTGTTTAACAGACATATCAAGCGCTCCCATGATATAAGTCTATTTTCAAACCCATAGAGTACAAAAAATATGCGGTCCCGTTTAAACACATTTAGACATTAACAGTAAAACCCCTAAAATGTAATTAAACGTCGCAAAATATTACTTTTATTTCAATAAAGGAAACTATAAATGTGAATTTGCTTTTTAAACGAAGTCAAATCTCAATTTATTCAAGCGCTTTATTCAAAAGTATAAAACTTAAAGTTGACGGCGGATTTTCCAAGATGGCGGATCTTCCCAAAGTCTGATTTTTAGGACTTCGGCTGTGTTTTTCATGGCAGTATTCTAAATATATGTACCAGTTTTTAGCATAGCAGTCTTGAATTGCTTTTCAATTTGCATATAATAATTTTTTGATCCGACCACAAATATGAATATCCGCTTAAACACATTTGTAGTTAGTTATTATGTTCAATTTCCCCATTAAAGACGAAAACCCCCAAATGTATTTGCATGTCGCAAAGTAACACTTTCATTTCAATGAAAGAGTCTTTATAAGTGTCAATTACCTTTTAAACGAATTCAAAATCTCAGTATTTCCAAGATGGCGAATTTTCTCCAAGTTAATTTTTTGGGGACTTCTGGTACGTTGGAAAAACGAAGATTATATTCCATCTTGATTGGAAAGTTGGAGGGAAAGAGGCCGTTGGAAAGACCGAGACGACGTTGGGAGGACAATATTAGAAGCAATCTTCCAGGTGTTTGTGATGAAAACTGGCTTGATGTTGGCTAGGGTAGAATTCCATGGGGAAAGTTTGTTACTGCGGCAATGAACTTGAGAGTTCCGTAAGCTATAGAGTAAATAAGTAATAGCACCAAATTTGGCATAAAGCATCGATCTCCATTAAAACGATACTGGACCGCTCATACAATAGTAACTCACTGAAGGCAAATGATCTACTAATTACGGCAGGAAATAGCAGCCCAGTTATGGCATCAAAGGGGCATTTTAAAATTTAAGCAAAAGTATATAAAACTACACCACAACGAAGAAAGTTAGACTGCATATTGGAAGAAAAAATAAAATGAAATAAAAATATAACTGATTGTCACTTTATACCGAACCGGAACTAACAAAATCTTCCAAATATTCATTTTTTAACCTTGGAAATATCAACAAAAATGTCAAATAAATCGAAAAACTGACCACACAGCGATAACAAGTGCATGAAAGTTAGGCAGAATACGAAGTTTCGTCCATATTGAATTTAACCGGAAGTGGACAAAATACGTTAATCATTTTCAGTTTGGGTGCCATAAATCTCAAACGACAGGTCAGAGAAATTAAATCTTTTCAGCATAACATGTATTAAATCAAAGTACGTAGTCAAGGTGCTCAAGTACCACTTCCCACTGAACCGAAAGTGTTGAATTACTGTTAACATTTTCACACTTACTTCACAGAAACGGAGAAAAAACAAAATAAATCGAAAAACTAGCCACACAGTGATACCAAGGGTTTAGAAGTTAGGCGGAATACGAAGTTTCGTCCATCTTGAATTTAACCGGAAGTGGACAAACGTCTTTAATCATTTTCAGTTTGGATGCCGTAAATCTCAAACGACAACTCAGAGGAAGGAAATCTTTTAATCATAAGATGTATACCATCAAAGTACGTCACCACCGTGCTCAAGTGCACCTCCGATTGAACCGCAAGTGTTGAATTACTGTAAATAGTTTCACACTTACTTCACAGAAGCGGAGAAAAAACAAAATAAATCGAAAACCTGGCCACACAGCGTCAACAAGTGCATAAAAGTTAGGCAGAATACGAAGTTTCGTCTATCTTGAATTTAACCGGAAGTGGACAAACGTCGTTAATCATTTTCAGTTTTTGTGCCGTAAATCTCAAACAACTCAGAGGAAGGAAATCGTTTCATCATAAGAGGTATTACATGAAAGTACGTAGCCAAGGTACTCAAGTAAACTCCCACTGAATTGGAAGTGTTGAATTTCACAGTAAAAAATAGCTGTGTTAATTCAACACAATGCGGTGTCCCAGCGTGACTACCACTTTCGTGTGTTAAATCAACACAACACACGGTGCTGATTTCGGTACTGGAAGAAAAAAAAGTTACGGCTGTAGCTAGATTTGAACATGGGTTGCTCAGTTAGAAGTGAAGCGTCTTACCGACTTCGCTAAATCATCAGACGGAAAGAGTACTAGATTGAAACAATATAGAAGATGAAAAAAATATTTCTGAACCGTAAACACAAACAAAGTTGCTCCCACGACTTGTGCCATGGTTTAATCACTTTTTCATTGGTCAATTAGGGATCACAATCCCCATTTACTGAGAATATGTTCCATTTCTATGAAAGTAAGCGCAGCAGTCGACATATTATTACGATAAGAAAGCAGTAATGCTGCTCAAGTGCTTGGCTTCCGCCATCTTGCTTGCTTTCATAGAAATAGAATTATTCTCAATAAATGGGAATTCTGTTTTCCAATTGAAAAATAGGAAGTGATTAAAGCATGTCATAAGTCGTGCAAGTAACTTTGTTTGTTTTGGGGGTTCAACAACATATATTTGAACCCATACACTGATTAAATCTATAGTGTAGTCGTTCAATTCAAATGTTGTTAATTAAATATCTTTTGCATCTAGTTTATTTACTGTCCGACGGTTTAGCTCAGTCGGTAAGACGCTCGATTTCTAACTGAACAACCCATGTTCAAATCTTACTGCATTCGTAACTTTCTTTTCCTCGCAGTACCGAAATCAACACCGTGTGTTGTGTTGATTTAACACAAAAAAGTGGTAGTCACGCTGGGACACCGCATTGTGTTGAATTAACACAGCTATTTTTTTTGCAGTGTACTGTTAACAGTTTCACACTTACTTCGCAGAAACGGAGAAAATACAAATTGCACCGAAAATTTGTTTGCACAATGGAAGAAACTTATAGGAGTGAGTCAGGAATTTTGCGTGAAGCAGGAAGTGAACGAACGACATAAATCATCTTCAGTTAGGTAAAATAAGTCTAAAACGACTGCTGAGTAGTTTTAACTTCTTGCCTACCATTTAAATTATTAATGATTGTGCTATTATTTGTTTACCGACTTCTCTTTCAGGGTTAAGGTTAGTGGTTTTCAAATTTCGGTTCACTGTTCCAAGGACCGGCGATTCGACTCTATGGCATCACTTATCACAGATTGGAACAGCGAATGAGAACTGTGAACCGTGTACACGTTAATATGTATTTTTTCACGGTTAGTTTAGGTAAAGTTAGGTTACTTTATATAAGCCGTTAATAACGTAATACAAGCACATGTGAATAAGTAACAAAGTGGAGAGCACATTAAAGTAAGGTATTTTGCTCTAAGAATATCACTGAACAAGCTGGCCAAGTGTGTAAAGTCCAAATGGAATAAGAAAAAAGCGGTGTACTAAATTGCAATCACTTCGCGCTCTTTGTGCTTTTATCCTTTTTGTGTGATTTCATATTTTTACCATCATGTGGTTTCTGATTCAATCCGCTACATTAACTGAGATTATGTTAAGTTTGGTTACACTACGTGAAAGAAATAAGATCACAATGACAGTGAAGTTATCACAATGGAGGTGCTCCGAAAATAGTGTATAACAAAAAGTATTACATGAATTGTATGGAATTGGGATAAATTATATTACACAACCAAAACTAAGCATCGTATATTAATGCAGGTTAAACAGAAAGGACTGTTTTACTTTTTTCCTGTGCATTTCATGAATTTAGTAAATCTAAGATTTTTCACCTGCAGAAGCTAATGTACAGTGTGTCATTCTTTGTTCGTCTATTATTGTACCTACGGGTCGAGCAAACAACTAACATTAAGATGTGAACGAAATGCAAGAATTATTCAAGATTTGTTCTAAATCCATTTCTGTCTCTAGTCCTGATAATATTAGTCGATTGTTTGGGGGCTCTCGTTTCACAGAGCCCTTTTTAGTTTGGCTTTAGGAACTAACCGGTATTTAAATGCCCCCGATCAATCTAGTATCGTATTAGTGGAGGTCGATGGCAAAATAGGTACATAGGACATTGACAAAATAGGTACATACTGTATATGTTCCCGCTCCACTGGAACTCCGTTCTCAGTGTTGCCAGCCCATACCAAAATATATCTGATGAACCATAAGATGTAGAGACATGTATTAGGTGTCGTTCGAAAGGTTTTAGCTGGACTAGCTCAGAACCCCTAGAACCGTCTCTTTTGGTGCAGTGGTTCAGTGTCGCCAGCCCATTTCCTAAAAAGTCAATTGGTCAAATTGTTTCCATTTAAATAGGCCTAGCTGCGCCAAACTTGGCATAAAAATTATTTGACAATATAAAAACACTGAGAGGGCCTATGTTGCCAAGCTACACTCTTACCAGTGTTGCAAAGCCTATTTCTATAAAATTATATTTTTTTCACATTGCTCCAATTACGTTCAGGCATAACAGCACCATACTTAGCATAAACATTGTTTGACTCAATAGGAACATACTGCGGATATTCCCGCTCCACAGGAACCACATTATTAGTATTGCCAGCCCATGACAAAAAAATTATCTCATGAACCATAAAGTGTAGAGAGATGCTTAAGTTATCGTTCGAAAAGTCTTAAGCTAGACTAGCTCAGTCAAAGTGCAAGTGTATGGGCAAAGATAGGAATCCGGGGGGCTTGCATCCGACTGTTTAGATCAAAATTTATTAATAGTACAAACCAATTGTTTCTCTAAGGGAAACGGGTAAATAAAATAGCGAGTAATTGTGTGTATATGCACAGGTAAGTTTCGGAAGGAGCGAGGGACTAGGGGTCTTTCCCCCGAATACTTACATCTAAATTCATAATAGTTGAAATTAAGTATTTCTCTATGGGGAAGGGCGAAATACAATATCGAACAACGGTGTGTATAAGCAGATGCAACTTTCTTTAAGCACGGGTGGGAGTGAGGGCAAGGGGGAATTGCCACTGACTCCTTACATGAAATTTCTCTAACAGTTGAATATAAGCGTTTCTCTAAAGGGAAAAGGGAAATATAATAGCTAACCATTGAGATTCCCTACGAATACCGTTTTATGTGTTGCCAGCCCGTACAAAAAATATTTCCCATGAACCAAATGATATCAAGGGAAGGGGGCCTTTGCGATTGTTGGTAGAATCGCAGCTGTAACTTGTTTTTTTTTAATTCGTGAGAAAGGATGTTCAAGGCTAATTTTATGTAATTTTTATACATATAAATATTAAAATCTATCTATAACCTAAAGGCGTATGTAGTGAGACACCAGAAAAACGTTCTGTCAACACATTAGTTATGCTGCTAGTTTGAATTTGAATTTAATTTTAAGATCTTTGGGAACTTTTTCTCAGGACGGATGGATGATGATGAAATGAACTGGTGTAATGAAGAAAAAGTTTGAGGAAACGCGAGAACCCCAAATAAACCCACTCACATGATGTTTGTATACCACAAAGGCCACATGGTATGAACAGGGATCGAACCGACGACCCCTAGCACCAGATGTGAGCGTTCTACCATTTTTTAAATATGTGTTTTGCCCTAACCGGGCTGTTTTTACTTGTTCAACTTGTTTTTACTTGTATTATACTTGTGTATACATGTTCATGTGATCACTAACTACTGACAGCACAGTTAAAATCACTTCCATGCCCGAGGTGGGATTCGAACCCACGATCCTTGGGTCGCCAGACTACCGCATTAGCGAGCACGACCACCTGAATCGGCTTACCACCCCGTATCATTGAGCCATCGACGTCCCAATATTGTACTCGTGACAGCGTTTCTATCTTGTCACTTTTCCATAATTACATACTTGAAGACTATGTACCTTTTTTCTACCAAAAATCGGATGAAAATTTTACACAGAGCCAAGAGATCACGTGGTAATCTTAGTGAGCGCAAAGTTTTCCAGTCAGTTGCTTTCTCCTTTTGTATAACACGTAGAGACTAAAAAAAAGTAAAGACAACTTCGTTCCGAAATTTGGGAGGTCTTCACGTTTTCTGTCACACATTCAGCTGGTAAAGGTTTCTCTGCTAGACCATTCGGTATTATTTTCTTTACACTTTTGCCATCTTCTCATTATTTACCCTCTATTTACTCAAAAGCTATGTACAAAAAAAAAAAAAAAACTTTTCTTCATAGAGAAACCTATTCTTTATGGTTGCAAATCTTCATTCCTCCTGTATTTTTATCTACACGTTGTTAGTACGAAGGCCTGAATAGTTAATAAGGAATCAAAGAAGAAATTGGGCCTTTTGGATTGTTGTTTCACAGTAGCCTTTTCTTTAGATTTACCATGAGTAAACATTGACCCAGTTGTGCATGTTGTAATTTTCGCACCGACCATTCTGTCTCTATGTTTAAATTCGATGCGTGTTTTGGTTGTCATAAAATTATATACTTACTTACTTACTCCCTGGCGCTACAGCTCTTGTAGGGCCTTGGCCTCCTTCACAACAAGCCTAAATTCTTCTCTGTCCTTTGCCTTCCGTCTCCATCTCTTCATTCCCAGCTTCCTAAAGTCTTCCTCCACGTCATCTACCCATCTTTCTCTTGGTCTTCCCCTTCTCCTTTTCCCACCTGGTTCCCCTACTAGTACCTTCTTGGGTACTCTACTGTTCTCCAATCTCCACACATGGCCCAACCATCTTATTCGTCCGCACTTTATTTCAGTTATAATATCTGGATTCCGGTAGAGCACCTGTACTTCCGCATTCGTTCTCATTCGCCAGTTTCCGTTCTTTCTCACTGCTCCAAAAATCCTTCTTAAGATCTTCCTCTCCCATCTTCATAGTAGTTCCTCCTCCCTTTTCAGTAGAGTCCACGTTTCTGATCCGTATGTTACTACTGGGCGCACAGCTATTTTATAAATACTTATCTTGTTTTTCCTGCTTATATCCTTTGAGGAGATTTTTTTTATAATTGCCAGAAAACATCGGTTCCCCGCAGTAATCGTAGTATTGATTTCCTCTGATATTGTATTACGTTGATTCACTAATGATCCCAAATACTTAAAGCTTTTACATCTCTCTATTTCTTTACCTCCTATGGATACCTTGTCTTCTGTGCTTTTCTCTTCTTTCCGTGATGTCAACATGTATTTAGTCTTTGCGTGTTTATTTTTAGTCCTATTTTTTCTGCGGCTTCTTCTAATTTTTGAAATACTTCCACAAGTTCAACTTTATTCCGTGCTATGATGTCTGTATCATCTGCGTAGACTAGACATTGACACATCCTGTTATAGACTGTCCCACCTGGGTTTATTCCTATGTGTCTGATGACTTTTTCTAGTGCAAGATTAAATAGTATGGTTGATGTTACGTCTCCTTGTCTTATTTCTTTTTCGACTTAAATTCTCTTGAGAGTTCTCCGTCAATCTTCACTTGTTGTTTCATGTAAGGTCATTCTTGTTAATCTTATTAGTTTCTTGGTATCTTCATTTCCTCCATCGCTGAAAACAGTTTACTTCTTTCAATGCTGTCATATGCTTGTTTAAAATCTATGAACACTTGGTGTAGATCGATTTCCTTCTCGTAACATTTCTCCATTATCAATCTTATTGCAAAAATTTGATCTGTAGTTCCTCTACTTTTTCTAAAGCCACACTGGTACTCTCCTATCAATTTCTCTGCTGTTGGTGAAATTCTACTTGTTAAGATCCGTGCAAATACCTTGTAATCTATGTTGAGCAACGTGATTCTTCTGTATTTCTCACATACTGTTTTATCACTTTTCTTGTGTATTGGGCAAATGATTCCTCTACTCCAGTGTTGTGGCATTTTTTCTTCTTCCCATATCTGTATGTACAGTTGCTCCAGTTTTTCAATTAAGTTTTGTCCTCCTGCCTTTAGCAGCTCCGAATTAATATTATCTTCTCCTGGGGCTTTATTATTTTTTAATTTCCTTATTGCGGTTTCTACTTCTTGTCTTGTTGGTGGGTTGGTTGATTCTTTGTTTCCATTTTCCTCCTCATTCTCATTATCTTGGTCAATCTTTCTCTCTTCTTCTTCCACCCTTTTCTTATTCTCTTCTCTCGTTAACATTTCTCTATTTCTTTGTTCCATCCTATCTCCATTCAGCAATTCACTAAATTAATCCGCCCATCTATTAAATATTCCTTCTTTATCTGTTATCAGGTTGCCATTTTTGTCCTTACAAAACGTTATTTTCGGTTGAAATCCTTTCTTTTCTTCTTTGCTCTTGCGTAGAAGTTTCTCATGTCTTTTGCTTCTCCTGATTTTTCAATTTCTGCTATTTTTTGCTTTTCAAATTCCCTTTTCTTCTTTCTGCATATTGTGTCGCCCACCTTTCTTTTCGCTTTAAATTCCTCTCTATTTCCTTTCGTGTATCTATTTATCATTTTCATTCTTGCTTTATTTCTTGCCATTATCGCTCTCGTGCATTCTTCATCCCACTATTCTTCTCTTCTTGTTGGTTTCTTCTTTCCCAGTACTTCTTCTGCTGTATTTTGGATGCTCTCCTTGATGCATTGCCATTGCTCCTCAATGTCATGGCTATGCCATGCGTCTTTTTCTTGTAATTTCATCTGCAGTTCCGCTTATATCTTTGTCTTTGTGCCTCGTATTTCAGCAGCTTTGTTATGTTGTACTTCTCTTGTTTCCTACATTTACTATTTTTATAACATGCTATTTTTTGTCTATATTTAACATTAACTAAGAAGTTATCTGATCCGCAGTCTGCACCTCTACAATTTCCAATATCCATTATATCCGTTGCATGTCTGGTCTGAATCAGTACGTGATCTATTTGTATTCTTGTATTTCCATCTGGTGAGATCCATGTTTCTTTCTTAATATCTTTCTTGAGAATTGAGTACTTCTGACCACCATTCTTCTACTCCCTGCGAAATCTATAACTCGTAGGCCGTTATCGTTACTCTCACAATGTAGGCTTTCTTTTCCGATTATTTTCCTAAAGGTATCTTCTCGTCCGATTTTGGCATTAACATCTCCTATTACTATTTTTACATCATGTTGTGGTATTGAATCATAGTATTTTCCAGGTGTTCATAAAATTCGTCTTTGGTCTCATCTTCCGTTTCGTCAGTTGGTGCGTATACGCAGATCATAGAGATATTGAATCTCTTGCCTTTAAGTCTTAATATGCATATTCTTTCATTTGCAGGTGTGAAGTTAACTACAGCTTTGCTAGTGTTCTTATCTACTATAAATCCTGTTCCGTATTCCTTTCCATCTCCAACACTGTAGAACACTGTATAGTTGCCTGATTTGAAATGGTCTTGCCCTTTCCATCTTGTCTCTTGTACTTCCAGAATATTGATTTTGTATTTGTCTGCTACTTCTTTAACTATTTCTGGTTTTTCTAGGGTTCGTACATTCCATGTTGCGATGGTGGTTGTATTTCTCTTCTGTTCTTCCTTTCTCAGCTGCCTAATCCGTTCCTGTCCTAGTTCCTTTGATTTTCCGTCCTTCCGAGGCTTGTTTGTCGGCTTCGCAACAATATGTTTTTTATGAGGTTAGGTTGTTAGCCTCAGTGTTCTATTTGTAGCGGAGGATGGTTGGGATTATCCCCCTCTGGGCAAAATTTTTCTCTGGTACTTTTTACAGATACATACCTCTAGCCTGGGATATGGACGATCCCAAAATACCGTATAATACACATCTCACTAATTCTTCCCCCTCTCTGGAAATTGCACAAATCGAACACTGGTTAGCCTTACGCTCAACCCCCAACCTGGAGGACCAGGAGTTTCTGTCAGGGTCCTCTTCCCTTAGCCTTTGTGGATCCCTCCACCAACTTCAAGGCAGCAGTGTTTTCTGTCAAGGTTGTCTCCCTTAGCCATATGGTCCGCGATTGCTTATTCGTCAGGTTTCCCTGCTTATTTCGCAATTAACCGTCCTAGCTGGGGGTCGTCTCACTATCCGCAACCTGTGGACGCGCCCGGTCGCAGCAGGCACTGCGTGGCCTATTTGACCCGGGATAAAAATTATATACTTTACCCAGATTCTTTTGTTAAACATGAAGATAGTTATAATTGTTATAATCAATCTGAAAATAGTGGAATCCAGAGAAATCTACATTACTTTATATTACACATATGGTTACATGAAAGTACTGAAATACAGTAAGTGTGGCAGAAGCACATGAAAATCTTGCTGCGAAAACCCAGGTCACAATTTCGAAATAAATTATACTTGTTAATACTGAAAATTTTCTGCTTTGAAATCGAAGAGTAGCCTGTTTCATGGTGTGAGCAACAACTATACTGTAGTGAATTTCAATTTTTAGAATTTGTAGCTTGGAATATAGTCAATTGTTGATATATTTTTCTGAAGGAGTCGAAAATATTGAAACGGAAATAATTGTAGAGAAAAATAAATTGCGTTATGGAATCTGTATAGAAAGGCAAGGGGAGAAAATGCGACAGAAAAATAAGAGATGAAAGAGCAGTGTGGAAAATATTTTAGTTCAGTCTTCCTACACGCCTGGTTTGCTTGAACTAGTCTTCGGGAGGACATATAAAATCAATTCTTCTTCTTCGGAGAGCTATCTTCTTTTACCTCTATTAGCTTGTCTTCGTATACCAACCCTTAACTGCATCTTTCCCTTTCTCTTTTTTTCCTCTGTAGAAGAATTTTCCGGAACATAAACGACAGAAAATTATTATCAGAAAATTGATTGTTCTCTTCTTTCGCTATGACTGGAGGCTTCATTAGAAAACTCTTTCTCCTTCATCTCTCTCTCTCTTTTTACACACACACACAAACACTCACGGCTTCCTTCCATCTTGTTCTTTTATGTTCGGTTCCTTTCTTTGATCCTTCGGTAGTTTTTGAATTTTTCTCCTCTTTTGGTCTCACTTCTGCTGCCACGTTCGTGCCGAAGCAACAACTATGCGAATCATCGTACAGTCATTGCTTCACAAAATAAAATAGGATCGAGGGAGTAGGGAAAGTCCTCTCTCTCTCTTTCTTTCTTTCACTATATCTCTCCCTACCCTACCACAATCCTTGTCTTTCTGTTCACCCTTGTATTCTTTAACTCTACCAAAACATCAAGGAAAGACTTCGAGAAAGATCAAAAGCTACGATGTCTGTCGGATTTGGAACGAAGGAGGGATAAAATGGTGGGTTTACAATAGAAAATAAAAGAAGAAAAAGATGGAAGAAGTTAAGAATAAAATAGGAGGTTTTCTTCCTCTTTACTGCTGCTTCTGCCTACGATCATTAGTTCCACTAAACTATCGACAATCTTCTTTTCTATGGAAATTCAAGGCAAAAGAAAGAAATGCTTTTGGAATGTAGGAAATGAGGTTGCAAAAATAACAAAAGATTGAAATGCGGAACATCTTTCACATCGTACCTAATCTTAGTAATGCACATATATTTAATGCACGTTGATGTGTTGCTGATAGCTGTCTGTAGGATCAACAGATTTTTAAACCTTCAATACGGGGCACGAAAAAGTGCAATCATTTAAAAGTTCTTTGAAAGTAGTGGATCCAAAGTAATAGAATTTGATAAGGATCCATATAGGGTCTCTCAAAACACATTTATCAAGTTTAAATGGAAGTAGAGTAGTAACAGAATGAGACAGTACAACAGTTCTTTATATAGCATTTGCTCAATAAATTTGACATATAGTTGGAAAGTTTGTTTAATTCAAAGTCTATTCTAGTTGTAACTAAGGAATAGACTGAGGCATCAACAGAAACTAAAGATAACTTTACACCTCTTGTAGTTGATTTTGAACCTCATGCGTTATTGATTTGTGTCCAGTAAACCTTGTGTGGTTGATTTGCATATTCAATCTTAAATAGCAGCAGTACACGTTGTCTTCGAGAGTGTACATGATAGAAGAATGCACGACGGACATATCAGCTGTTAGAGATAGCCAATTAGATGGGTAATACGCTGCTTTCAAACGGCTACCATAATATTGTGAATAACATTAATAGCTCTTTTCTTTCGAATTTCCAGATTGGTTGTTTTAGAAATGATTCTAGTAACTGTAAAGGTAGCAATGTGGAAGATGTAGTTGACAAAGTTTGTGTCAAATACTAGTAAATAACATTTTGAAACAATGTTTGTTGATTAAGAATGGGGCTGGGCTGATGTGACTGACAACATGTCATGGACAGCCCCGAAAATAAAAGGATTTTCAAGATAGTGTAACCTTTTGTTCGTAAATTTTGAAACATAGATAAGTCTTTCAAACACAAGTTGGGGAGAATACTAATGCATCTGTAACTCAGAGGAAAACGCAGAACAGGCCATGCATACTTTCTTTACAAATAATCATATGTGGTTTGGGCTAATGTGTAATAACTTTCTAAGGTTGACTCGAATGAAGACTGAGTGTGTTTTTTTTTGTTTTTTTTTTGCGACAAGAAAGAGGAATAGGAATAATTATGAAGTGATTCTTTTATGCGACAAAGAAAAACGATTGGAATCAATGTATCGACATCTGTTGTATCGGTACGTTCAGTTTAATCTATACGTAAATGTTTTTTCTGACTTCTAGAAAAATAGTCATAACTTTTAATGACTATCAATTTATGGATCCCATGAAGTACTTTTCACTTTTGGAATTCTGTTAACACGGATTAAATGATGAATAAATATAACAGGAGTTCAGAACTTCTTTCTTTAATTAAATGTAGTGAATTCGCTTAATGTTTTATTTTTAAAAAGTCACGTGCTAAAACATCTAGAAAACAGCAAACGTAGAGGAAAATTTATTTAAGTCATAAGTAACCACGGATGCACTCTATAAAAGGTTGCAGTAGAAAAGTAAATATTAATTTAATTAAGAATTATGTAGTCTGGAAATATTGATATCTACTTGTGTCTGTGGATATCTATATTATTTCCCAAAGTAATCTGTCTCATTTAGAAAAAAAAAATATTGTGGTTGGGCTGATTCTGTAACTTCCCTTAACTTGCAATCTTATAATGTTAAGTTTAGATCTTTGGAGATATATGTTTGTGCAGTTTATCGACGAAATTTGTGTTTATTTACAGCTAGTTTCTTTATCCTTATAAATATAAGAATCAGTAACCAGATGAAACTGGAAATGACATTCAGCAAGATATTAAAACAATATGTGAAGAGCACAAATACTAAATGATTGTATCTCGCTGGGTAAACTATGAGATGGTTCTCCGTACACTTATTAATTTGGGAGATTGTATAAGTATCTAGGTGATGCAGAAACATATAATTTGAAACGGGTTATTTTTCAAGATTTTCCCATATTGGTTTGACAGTTAATGATTACATATCATCCGAATATGTTGCATTTCTCTTTGCTTATGACGAATATTGTATCTGAATTGCTGAAAATATTTATTAATCTTTATTTTTCATTTATTATGGCTAATAATATCGTTTCTAAGGTAATTTAGGGCCTTTTGCTATTTTTGTACCTAAGAAAACATAATTGTTTTGGCACTGATGATTGTCAGTTTTCTTTCAATACAAATTTTTAAATAAAATACTTGTTTTCGAATATACTCATTTCATCCTTGCGACCACTTTCAGTATAATTGGTTATAAAAGTTTTGAATTTTCTGGTGTTCAATATTGTACTGCGGGTTGCGTTATTCATCTGAACTTTATTGGAAAACGAAAGTCAGCCTTTTAGAACATTCAAAGAGAGGAAATTTTGTCGGTTAATACTCGTAGCGAATTTCATGAAGTTATTAGACACAATAGATGGTTTCCGTTTATTACTCATTAATGCCAGATACTATAGGGAAACGTTCCCTTGTTCCCACCCCATCCCTCGTTTCCTTGAAACGCCAATTTAACTCATATATAACCACATCCCGCAAAACGAAAAGAGAGGATTTTCCATCATAAGTATTTAATTAACTAATGGTGATAAATAGAGACGATAAGGTTCCTCCGAGAACTTAAGCAACTTTTTTTTCCCTTCCCTTAGATGTCGTTTAAGTTACGCTCCACGACCTCCTGTTTGCCTACATTCAGTTCTTCGATGCGGTCTCTTACTTCGTATTAAGTACAATATTTCTTGACTTTTTTCGGAGGGAATTATTCCTCCACCCATCCTCTATCTTCTTCGTCCTTTTGGTATCGTATAACAGTTTTTGGAACATACCGAAAAATCTTTATCGTGTTTTACAACATCACGTAATGGCTATTAAAATACGTGCCAAGTACACTATTGCGCACCACCCCAATCCTCCTCCCCCCCTGGAGCGTTTATAAACCTTTCTCAAAGTCATCTCAATTACTTTTAACGTCGTTTAATCGCTCCGTGTTAACATAGGATTTCGGATTGAGGCAACAACTTCCTTATCTCAGCCTCTCCAGACTTGGTTTCGAAAAAAAGAAAGTCTTAAGCGTACAGTATAAAACGGTTGCCGCAATAACGGAAGAAGGAGGAGGTAGCTCCTCTTCTCCAATAGTTCCCAAATTGCTCTGAAGATGGACGAAGATGGTGTCTCTATATTGTTAAGCTGGGAATCAGATATGAAAACTCCTGTGTGCAACAGAGGGCAGAGTCGACTGAGATAGAAGATAGAAAATGAAATGAATATGTTTAAATGGTAGAAATAAAAATTGCGTACTGAAATAAAAACATATTCTTTCTTTTATTGAAAGTATTTATAAGAAAAACTACAGGAACTGACCAACCGTTTATATTTATATACACTTGTTAAAAATATAGTTTTAACTAAAGACGCTATTTCACATTTGTTTGGCGCTTCTGATAAAAATACTGGAATAATCTACCGAGCATTTGAATATGGAATTTCGACAGTGTATCAAAGCCGATACATTAAAATTCAGGCAATGTGAATTATTCTTCCCTACGTTGTCTATGATATGTACCTATCACTTCAGGAAGAGCTGGATTTAGGAGTTTGTGAGCTATGCCTAGGAAGAGCACTGAAGAAGAGTTAAAACGGCCGAACAATCTAATCAAAATGTCTAAAAGTATAATATTTCAATGGAGAAACGGAGAAAATTAGGGAGGGAAAACAGGTCACCTTGCACAAGACGATCTTTTCCTAAATCCGCCCTTGAATTCGTTTTAGATAATAGTACTGAAAGTTGCTTCCATTCAGACTGTTTAAAGTAATTGTAATGGAATCCTTTATATCGTTTATTGTCCCGAAAGATCCTGTCCTTTAACTGTTATTAACCTTTGAGAAAAATAAGTGTTGCAGGGTGCGATTAGGGCAGTACGAATGCTGAAGGATCGGTGGAATGTCATTTGAGGCCAAAACTCAACCTCACACATGCTTTTCTCACGCCTAACACTTCAGTTATACTGAGATGAACATGCTGAAGCCTAGCTCTATGCTGATAGTTAAACCATGCTTTCTTACACAGACCGCACCTTCACAGCACTACTCATCTGTCGCCGTTGACAATTATTCAGAGTGATGCTTATCATGGATTTTTCTCCAGATTAAATTTTTTGTTCCACCTGATGCCTTATCTTAAGACATCTCAATGCCATGTTCGTAATATTTGAAGCTTTTCAGAATCGATTTCGTTCAGTTTAACGTAAAAGTCGATTACAACAAATTTTAATCAGTTTATTGTATCTTTAATGAAAGTAGCCGATCATAATGTATTTTTTGCCTGTTGAATTTGAAGACGACTATGAAATTGTTGAATTAGTTCGCGTTGCCAAGATATCGTGTGATTGACGTCCTGGTCATGTTGACCGAAATCAAATTATCTGCAGCTCCTAACGTACTTACTCGTGGAGTACGATTTATAACTCATTTTATATGCAATAGGCTTTCCACTTGCATAGAGCTATGACGTATGATAGAGGCAAAATAGTGAATTTCCGGGAATTTTTAGTAGAAAATCCACTTTGTTCAAGTTTCGGCCTCCTGGCTGCCTTACTATAATTTGACTATGCATTGTATCTTATCGCTGATCATCCAGCATAAATGGATTCCACTTACCTTGGTAACATTCTACAAGATCTAAAATATGCTGTGAAAACGTTCACCATTTCGTCACTTATTTCACTGAAGTTTGCTGGTGAAAAATCAAAACAGGAATTGAGGAAATTAATTTTTAGAGACATGTTACTTCCCATTCTTTGATACGCCCTCAGTTTGTTATCCACTAATTCATATGCATTTGGAGCTCTGCTATTGCTAATGAGATTTCACGACACTGGTTGGAACGAGGCTTAAGTTTTTTTTTCTCCTTTCAAAAGTATATAAAGATGTTTCTCAAGAATCTTTCATGAGATTTCACATTTTATGTTTACCTTAATTTTGCCTCACTGGGTGTAGAGAACTTCTGGAAAATATTCCTAATTGCCTCTCCATTGTTATTGAGGCCTTCAGAAAATCTTCACAAGCACTAATTTAATATGTAACGGTAGTAAGAGTATTTTGTTTGACTCCACTAATTGCTTATATGAAACACTTATCATACCTGGCTCTAAACGTTCTATTAAAGGCCATTCCTACCTTTCGTAATGCTGTGTCCTAGCACAGCTTTTCTACTCGCAAAAGTAGTAACAGTACTTCGTATAACCCTGCTGAAGACCAAGTAACAACGCCGAGAACGTACAAATTATCTCTCATGCTCCATTTCTGTGCATGGATCACGGGGCGCGTATATCTTCTATAGACAAACTAGTAAAGCAAAATGAAGGCTATTTTCGAATTCAGCGACGAGAAATTACTGAAGAAATTATGGTTTCACCAAGATACACTTTGGCAATAGACCAATGTTATAAAGTTATTCGAAATTTTATTCATTCTTGAAGTAACTCGGTTCGTTGCCACGACCTTAAGCAACGAAATACATATAAAACCAGTGGGAGACCAAGATTAAGCTGGTACCCATTGTGCACTAAAGCCATTTCTATAGATGCTGAGGGTCAGCAACTTGAATCCTTGTTTCCAGATACACATGCGAATTTTACTTTCTCATTACTTCTGTGACAGATTATGCATATTATTTCTTTATACCCCTGCAACTTCAGCGTATAAAAAATATTGCAGTTCAGCTACGTCTTTATTTTTTATTTTATTTTCTAGCTTTGAAAAGACCACTGTGACATAAACCCTTCACATGTCAGAGGATAGTTAAACCTAGGTACCCTACACTTAGTCACATGAAGTTTCTGTTCGAGCAGTGTAGGCGTACGAATGATGTGCAATATGCAACTATTGAAATTTTTATATTTCTTCCGTACACTGGGGCGATACTGTGCAACAACCGGAGACTGCATAACCTTCCAGGAAGAGCCAATCTGGCTCTCCAGTTTTTAAAAAAAATCAACTGCGCATTCTCTTTGCTAGGAAGCCTTAAAAACTTTGTGCCTTATTGTTGAATAGAAAGTCTTTTTATTATGATTTGTTGGACTGCTTCCCTTAATTTCTTCAAATTTAAAGTATATTCCCATTTACAACATTTCAGGTATACAATTCGAAATCTATAAATATCTAAAGGTCTACTTTTATAAGCTATCGATTTCAAACTGTTTTAACTTTAATAAATTCTCTTGGAAATTATATCGTCGGCTTTAAGGCGAAACATGATAAGTAAAAAACTTTCGATTTAAAGTTAACGTGGTTTTATAGACTAAAAGTGTGTCTCTTCTTTCGATTGTTGAAGTACAATATTGTTGATCGTCAACAAATGTGCGTTTATTAACAATTTGGGAAATACATTAAGTCACTTTTTTTTTAATATTCCTTGTTATTAGTTGTCATAGCAATACATAAATATCATCAAAATAATCTGGTATATTTGATAGGTAATTGGTATGAATAAAAACATAATCCTAACATTTGATTTTTTTTTTCAGTATATTGCCTTTTAGTTGAAAAATCCCATTTTCGTTTTCCATCTTTTTCTCAAAATTATGTTTTTTGACTTGATGTGTTTCACTTGTAAGCTGACGACACATAAAACTAGACATAACAAATTTGAAGAAAAATACTGTTAGTTTCGATTATGTCATTTGAAAATGAAGAGAGCAAATAATTATTTCGTCAATTAGTTTTGCAGTTTAACAATATTGTGCCTTCCAGGCAATGAAGTACCTGTTGAAGGAAAATACTTTTTAAGATGTTTATGACAATAGATAATGTAATGTATTGAGGTAATACTTCAAAAATAAAAGTAATGCCCTGGTACTGAAGTAGCAGCAAGGAAACAAAAATCAATCAAGGGGTGAGAAGCAAGAGGAATTGTCAGCTACAATCTTTCTCGCCCTCGTAACAAACACTTACAGAGGAAAGCCACGTATTTTGTTCACCAGCTCTCCATTAGCTTTGAAAAGAAGAGAAAGAAAGAAAACAAGAAAAGAGTGGAGAAGAAAAGAGGTCGAAGGAAAGAATTTGTGATTCGAGACACGGCTGTGCGGTTGAGATGTCGTCAGATCCTCTCGATACATTGGCAAAGTCAGCCGCCGCAATTCGATGAGCTGAGGAATCACCCTCCGGGTATCCGTTGGGATGTGACGCTGATCCAAGCTACTCAAGCTGTCACCTATCGACATCTGCTGCTTCCACCTAAACAACGGGAAAGGCTTCTGGCTCAGCAGACA
Organism: Lepisma saccharinum; assembly: GCA_022664845.1. Classification (NCBI taxonomy): domain Eukaryota; kingdom Metazoa; phylum Arthropoda; class Insecta; order Zygentoma; family Lepismatidae; genus Lepisma; species Lepisma saccharinum. The sequence continues at coordinate 80,629 of JAGDQP010002747.1, read as the reverse complement.
TGACAGGATAACAACAAAAGATATATTGATTTACGTGGAATGAAAACCTAATAGATTGCTTCTGTTTGTTTGATCTCTAGTTTGTAGGTTATTCTATTCGTTTAATGAATCTAATTTAGTCTTCGGCTCGAACATCAAAATTGGATTATTTATGCAGTGATACACGTATAGATAAAAAGCACATAAACACCGTTATTATTTTTATGAAAGTGAAATTATATATACCATGTTAACAAATGAATAGCAGTTTAGTTGAACGAGTTGAACATAATTAGTTTCATGTTAAACTCTGATGGTTTGATATTAATTGACAGGTCTCGGTTTTCGTAAATTATATGTGCATTGTGTGTGGGGGTGGGGGTGGGGTGCGTGTGTGTGCGCGCGCGCATGCGTGTTTCGCTTAAAACTAGGCTATGACAAATGTAAATTTATTGTAAACTTTGGGATTTAAAACATCTGCAGTACAGAACGACGTTATCCATATTTTTCATTCTTGAAGCTAGCGTCCCTGGCCTTAGTTCTAGGCACAATCCAGGCCTTTGCTTTGTTTCAGAGCTATTTCCGCGTCTGTATTGACGTCTGCAGTGAGTACACTGAGAGAACTTTGCGTAGAAAATTTACATATTTTCTAGTCTTTTTTGGAACTTGGTAACTACCATACTTCTGAACATTACGGAGAATGTCAAATTATATGCTCCTTTTATGTACATTTTGTCCTTACTTTTCTGGATAAAATTAATGAGTCTAACATATGATGTCACTTATATTAACAGTAGCAATGAAGCGAGATAATTACGTGTCATGTTAAAAGCTCATGTGTCATGGCTATAATCACAGTCCCTATAAGACTGTTACGAACGCGGGTGCTGTTAGATATTTCTCTGGGTAAACATGTCCTTATGTGTAGGCTCTATCAGCAAGTAGATGGGGTCGACCGGATGGCCGTGTGGTCTGCGGCGGTAGGCCAACGGCTCTAAGGTCCCGGGTTCGAGTCCCGGCAGGGGCATGGGTGTGGATTTTAATAGCTATGGAGCAAATCCTGACGGGCCGAAGTCCAAACTAGACTGGCTCATATAAATATAAAGTTTACCAAGTAGATGGTGTAACGTGCTGATGGGAAGAATTCACTTCTTGAATGCATTATAATCCTTATTTGTAGACTATTATCACCAAAGGGCAAGCTGAAGACTATTATCACTAAAGCTTGCAGTCAGTAAGGACAAAAATACGGAAGGAAAGACAAAACCGTACTCCTACATTGGATTATTATTTTTATATATATACGCTATCACCAATCAGCATTGTAAAGCTTGCAGTTACCTGATAGAAGAGACGATGCACTAAATAACACTGAAATGTAGTCTTTCAAACTGCGTTTTATGCGTACCCATTTGGCTGGAATATAAGTATTCAGTGACGGTTTGGGAAGTAGTACGTTTAATATTGTATTTTTGACAAAATTCCTGACAAGTCTTCTGTATAGTATACACATCATGTCATTATGTTAAGTGCCGTAGTCTTTACAAGGGATTACTAGGAAACGCACCTTCAGGACAAAAACAGGGGTTTTTGGTAAGGAAACGTTATAATATGTGTAAAAAGTCATTCTTTCCTCACTTAGTGACATTCCTTCCTACATACAGATCACTCAGTATGTGACGAAAATATCATTTCACAGAAGGACTCCGCATTGTAATGTAACCATGTACTTCCTCCTACCCTTTGTAAGGATATTACAACATTACAGTACGTACTTAACTCAATATATGCAGGATGATCCAAAACTCTTGAACGGTCAACTTATCTTCAAAACAACAAGTGATGAGAATGTTTTTATGATGAAAATGTCCAATGTGGGTGGGCTCAAAGTCTTAGAATCCATCCTTTGGATTCAAAATAAAATTTTAAATTTTACATAGAAATATTCCCTTTGAGGCATGAGTTTGGGCTGTAATTTTTAAGAGACAATGGTGAAAGTCGATTTGTCATCCCTCTTACTGCTGGATAGTTAGGAGATCTGCAAGCATACACAATCCTGACTTGTCAACATTAAGAGACCTCGCAAACCGGCTTTCACCATTATATTTCTCTACTTGAATCCAAAAGAGCAATTCCAAGATGACAAACAGTATCGAACCTTCTGAAAAATATTCCCCCCACTCACCTTGACATTTACATAAGGAAAAAACATTCTATTTGTTGCTCTCAAGACAAGTCGACTGTTGAAAGAAGATTAGAGCACTCTGTATATATTCAATTCAGTATGTACTGTAATGACAAAATCTTTAGAAAGAAACCATTACATTAAAACATAGATCTCTTTCTGAGAAATAAAACTTTCCTCCATGTTCTCTATGCATCTATATCCAGGAAATAATATTACAAAAAGTTACAGGGAAGTTTGATTTAAACATACTCTAATATTGTCTTAGGTTTGTAATAATCCAAATACTTAGGAATTCATATCTAATTCCAAAGCACATAACTCTTCAACGTCTCCGTGCCGAGAAGCATTTTCCACCACGCTTGGAATTGTCTACAAAGACATTTATTCCACCAATGACAGGAGTACTGTATTTTTGTCTGTATGTTAATGTTAAAGTTACAAGAGAATATGGACACCATTCCCAAACCACTTCTAGAAATTGGTCTATTTTAATGACTTATTTCCTATACATATGTTAAATTATACTTTCCTGATTGTGTTTCTTTTCATTTTCTAGATTTTACATTACTTATATTTTCTATTCTACGGACTTCTTTACTAGACTTTATAGATGACAAGTCTGTAGTACGTTTAAATTGTACATTCCTCTTTAACATGCATTGATTGAAAATCCGTTTTCTGTACAAATTGTTATACAGTACAAGTATTCTTCCTCTTGACAATCTGTCTTTACTGGCATGATTTTATCCGTTACACAAGACATTTTTATGCTATTGTTTTCTACGCATTGTAATGTTACAAACGCATTTTCTGGACTTTACCTTAATTTTCTAGTGCAAATTGCCTTACTTTTCTCATAAAGTACGTACTCGACTGCAAGCATGTAATGTTTCCAATCTTTTGAGAAATTTGTATGTCTTCGATGACGTCATATGTATCAAGTCCAGTAAGAAATGTTTTCTAAACATTACTGACTGGGAGGTTTCCCGTTACCATAGACATATATATCACACTATGGACTTTTCAAACAAGACCAAATGCAGCATGTCATTTTTGTATTTCGGTTCCTGCATAATTACAATTATTGTGGTTTAGGCTCCAAAATTTCGGACTTTTAGTCCTTAGTATGGACAAAATCAACTTTACGTGTCTGTAATGTTAACTGTTCTATGAAAATTTTTCTCAGTGTACAGTATTTTTTCTTGACGAACGTAACAAAAATATACATACACATATTCATACACAGAAAATGTATATTTACTTTTTAAATAAGTATGAATTACAGAGGTCGATTCCTATCTATTGTGACGATTTGTAGTTGCGCCTATCTCAGGAAATTCCATGACGCCACCACAGATGGTGCTCTATTTGGTGGTCCTGCATTCTGGCTATCACCCGGCATGAAGTTTCCATTGGAGCAGGCTGGCACGCAGTGTAGACTTGTCCGGTTGCAACCACTTCTCTTCACAGGTTTGGAATTTTCGCTGTGTCGAAGTCCGTTTGAGAAGACCGAAGGCGCATTAGTCAATCGGTGAAGAATCCGGAGATTTCATTGGAATGTGGGCGAAGGGAATGGCACGGACACCAAATTTTCTGCTATTTGTTGAAGGAAGAGGACCCTCGAACGAGAGGTATGGCGGATGCCTTGTCGTGATGCAGGCAAACCAGATTTGCCTCCCTACCATACAGATGGGGCATGTCATGGCGGTAAATTGGTGACAGTGTCTGGTAATAATTGAATTGATCTTGTCAATAACACGGTGTATCTTAGACTTCTTATTGTAACGTAAATCAGCAACGATCGTGAATCCCTTGCCAAAATAGCCTTACATTCACGGTACCATCTTTGGAAGTTTTTACTACCAGGTTGACTGTAAAAAAAACTGCACGCTGCCTGTTAAAGTCATAGAGGTACATATATGCCTCGTTCAGTGTGCCAACGTATTTCCACCTGTCGCCAGCTATATGGTCCTCGTAGACCCTTTGACGAATTAGCACGACGTTCTGTAATGTGTTTTGGCAAGAGCTTGTGTACACGTCCCTTTCGGTTCTTCTCCAACCGCAGATCACGATGAATTATGGTGTGAATTCTCTAGGGGATGTTCCCTGACGGTTTGCAATACCACTCTGTGTACCTGGGTTCTTCCCTGTGACGAGAGCCTGCACTTTCCGAATTGTAGCTGGTGTACGACTCGTAGCAGGACGGTGATTGAATTGTTTCTGACCTACAGGAATAACCCCGCTCTTCGCCTTTACTGTCCCTTTTAACACATGTGCTATGCCATTATTCGACATTTTAAATCCACGTTCACTGCACATCTTGATTATGGCACTATAAGTGTATTTGGCGTCGGAAAGCGCCGTTATGTAACCTTTTCAGCAGGGGTCGATCTTTGATTGCATTCTTCTATACGAACGTTCACCACACATTCCACACTGGTCACTGTTAAACTGAGATCCAACGTGTCTATACGACCGGTGATGTAATTCACTTCGCGCTAGGTGGCGCTACTGACCCATCTCGAAATCGTTACTGTAATTTGGAAACAACCTGTGTATAATGTAGAAGCACGATGTTTCATCCAATAGTACGTTGGATCATGTGACATTTTTTAAAGATACATCACACTTTTTTCAGTGTACATGTGTCGCAATTACAAAGGAAATTATCATTCAACCATCGTAGCTATCAATCTTCAAATTACGAACTGTTAAGAAATTCCATTCTAACCAGTGAATCGTGTGGAAAAGTACGATGTATGCTAAAAATAAATATTACTTTTCTTCGTATTATCATTAGTAATGCGTAGGATATGCTTAATTAAAGTGTATTTCGAGTTAATCATGAATTGTCATTATATATAATTATAAATATAACATATAATTATCGAGGCAAATTCAGCTTCTTGCAATATTATGGTCCTAATACAGGTTGAACAATTAACAAGTTGATTTTTACTTTTTTTTTTATTGTTCTCTGTGGGATTTTTTCACTAGACTTAGGAAAATTAGGTAAATAACACGCGTAGTTGACAACGGTGATGACAACCGGTGTTAGCTGGACCTCGCGGTGCAAGATGTTTGTTTTCAACAGTTTTTTGTGGGATTCTGTCAACAAGATGAGTCATCTGTTGGAGAATGGGTGTTTATTGTTTGAACAATGTTCTAAAATGACTTTGTACAGATGCTTATCAGAATAATGGAAACACCTGAACGAAAGTGCAACTTACCAGATTAATATGGTGTCGGGCCACCTTTCGCCTTCAGAACAGCCTTGATGCGACGTGGGATGGAGGCATAGAGGTCGTGAATGGTAGCAAGTGGAATATTACACCATTCCTCGTGCAGGGCATCGGCCAGTTCTGTGAGAGAGGATGGAGGTGGAAATCGTCGTCGGAGTCGTGTTTCCAAGATGGACCACAGATGTTCAATTATGTTGAGATCTGGGGATTGGGCGGGCCAGGGGAGGTGTTGAACTTCATCCCGATGTTCCTCAAACCACGCTGCAACAACTCCAGCTGTGTGAATGGGTGCATTATCATCCTGGAATATGGCGTCATTGTCCGGGAACAACATCCGGACCATAGGATGCAAGTGGTCTCCTAAAATTGCGACATAATCGTTGGCAGTGATGCGTCCGCGAAGTGTGACCACAGGACCCAATGAAAACCATGATATTGCGGCCCACAGCATCACCGTGCCGCCGCCATGTTTCACAGTTGGGCGGAGACACTGCAGATCATACGCGTCTTTGGGCGTTCTCCACACATAAACACGGCCCGTGGTTTGGAATAGGGTGAATGGTGACTCATCCGACCATACCACACGTTTCCAGTCGTCAACGGTCCAAGTTGCATGGTCGCGGCACCATTTGCGGCGTGCTAAAGCGTTCTGGTAACTGATGAGAGGTTTGGCCCGTGCAACACGACCCCGTAAGTTCATGTCATGTAATTCGCGGCGGACTGTGATTGTCGAAACAGGTTGGGGGAGGTGCTGATTGAGTTCCTCCGTCACTTGCGCCGCAGTGGCACGACGGTTCCGCGTGACAATGCGCTTTAATACCCGGCGTACCCTGTCACTGATGCTTTTCTTCCGCCCACTGTTCCGCTTCCCCGATGTGGTTTTCCTGTGTGTTGTGTAAGCCGTCATCACCTTCGACACTGTCCCTGGCGACACACCTAACACACTAGCCACTGCCGTCACACTCACTCCACATAACCGCGCACCAACAATTTGCCCTCTTTGAAACTCTGAAAGGCCTCCCATTTTACACTACCTCCGTCTGCTGCAGCCACTGCACACTCCTGTTCCACGACGCCTGACGTAGTATGGAGACCGACCTAACACACCACCACCAGCAGTCCGGCGCTGCGGTCGCCACGACACCACTGCCAACCCATACATCTGAGGTGTTGCCAACTACAGGTGTTTCCATTATTCTGATAAGCATCTGTATGTTCAGTGTAGAAATGAGGCTGTTGATTATTCTAGGAAGGTTGTCCCATTGAAACAGGCTACTCAGAAATTTATTAACAAATTTTGGAGCAGTTTGCGAAACAAAACGGATCAGAAAAAGTTCCGTTCTAATAGAAGTAACAAATTAGATTGAGTACTAATGGAAGGTAACAAGTTAGTATTTTATATGGTTTCGCCTATATAAGAATTATCACGATTGAGACGTTTAATGCATTTTATAAAAAGGAATAGAATAATAAAGGAATGTAGTGTAATGCTTTCGTATGATAGACGGAACGCTCACTTGACATGGCTGATCATAGTATATAACCTGTGAGGCGAGAAAGATAAAAAAACCCAGATGAAACTACATGCAGAAATTCCTAAATGTTGTATTTCATTACAACGCTGGCTGTGCACCACGTTTAAGCTGTTCTTAATTTGAATCTTGATTGCTATTATGTTGGATGTATATGTAGTGGGTGTTTGGATAACATTTTCCAAATTTACTGTTCAACGCTGAAAACAAATACTATTGTTTAATTAATATGCAAGTGTCCCTTTATACATGCCACTGTGTCAATTTCCATTAAATTACACATAACTCAGCATCTGCACTCAGCTGTGTTTTAAAATGCGTTTTTCTCAAAACTTTTAAGAATCAACTTTCATCGTTATTCTTGTGTACCCTTCTTTTGTTGCGAAGGTTTAATTTTGCTATGTGCATTTTCTCATGTTTCCAAGACGATAAACAACCATTGTGTAGTTTCTGAATATGTTGAAATAGCGTAACGTAAGTTAAGATCGAAAAGAAAGAGATCTGCAAGTACAAGATAATGTTTTATAGCGATATTCTTTTTAAATATCATAGCTTACATGCAAGAATTTCAAGTTACAAAGGAAAAATGTTTCCAATAATATAACACCAAAGATATTAATCGATCAAAAACCAAATCATTCTTTATATAGCATAGAACTTGGATTGGATTTAGAATTCGCTTTTATTCAACATGATAACACAGATCATTCTATGCTCTCCGAATGTTTGTGTGGGACGATCATGATGTGAACAATCAGAATTATAGTGTATCATACAATATTCTTGTTTTGACACCAATTTTCATAGTTCTGACATATTTAAATGCTTGAGGTGATGTGATTTACCAAACGGAGGGAGAGTAATGAGAGATAGAAAAAGCTTACTTTTAACACGAACTTCGACTCAAAGCATTTCGCTAAAGAAGATCGATAGAATGATGTATTTACAACGAGGAAGGAAGAACAGAAAAAATGGCAGTAATACGTGTACATATTTTATCTTCTAAATAGTTCATACCTATTAGTATTGTATTTTGTACTACTTTTATTGATGGTTTTCGTTCGATTATTTTTGAATAGACTCGGTTTGTATGTGTGAGTAGTGAATTTCCCGTAAAAAAAAAAAGCATCGGATTAGGAGAAAGTATTTATACACTGATTTTGGGAGGGATTGTTCATTCATTTGCATATTCAGGAGCAGATCAATTGACATCCTAAAACACTGGAATAGTGGAGGTGGTGCCGTCAATTTCAGCGTCTGTGATCTCGTAAAACCGATATCAGGCGTGTTCCAAATAGCATTTGGCGGCGCGGTCGCACTCAAATAAAAGGACGAATGTTTCTCTATATCTCCGTTTGTTAAAAAAAAGGGGGGAAGGAATGGGAGAGAATTTCAAATGTGACTAAGTTCCGTGTGGAGGGTTGTTCAACTGGAATTGAAAGCGTGAAATGGTACCAAAGTAGTTTCTATTTCACAAGTTTCCTTCGACTGTAAGAAATAACTTCGTTGATTTATCACTACAGATCTATAAAAATTAAATTGAATGTATGTATGTTCATGCTCTATACAAATCTACATTAATGCCTCGATTTCAACAAAATCTCGCATACATGTTTCTGGGATCCCAAATTAGAGTATAGGTATATTTTAATTCACCAATGGGCCCTAGCCCGAAACTTCTCAACCTATATTAGTCAAGAAAAATTATGTCTGACTGACCGTGTGACCAACTAATTAATCCTGGTTTACTATCATGTTTCGCAGGTCTCACTTGACTATCGTGGTGAAATTTCACCCATCTAGTATTTTTAATATAAATAATTATATAAACTTGAAATAAAATGCAACTTATATTTTACATTTATTTTGTTGATGTTTCTACATGTTATAGAAATGAACAAACTAATTAAATTGGATGTAATGTCTTAAATTTATAAAATAGTAATTGTATATGCAACGAGAATGTTTGTTTTTAGATTTACAAGTTTTGTAGCTGTTAAAACGTGTAAGCAATAAACAAAATATTTATGTATCCATACTTTAGACAAGCCTGCTATGATTTCCCTGCGATATGAGCACGCAATTTCTCTCCACATTCATTTGACATTTGGCTTAATACAAACAGAGTTCTACAAAATAACTGACGTAATTACTATCATGGGTGGAATTCACCCGATCTTAGGTAAAAATTGTTAAAAACGTGATACATCGAGCGAAATACAAATCTCCTGCTGACAGCTGAAAGAGCAATGCGTAAAGGAAGATTACCTGGAATGATCACTGCCTGCACTGAAGTTTACTCTATTGGCATTTGGGTGAAATTTCACCCATGATAGTAATTTAGGGTTAAGAAAACAGTAATTATATTGTTAATAACAATGGAATAAATACATTGTTTACATATTCAACCTAAAACAACAATGAAATCTATATGTTTAAAATCTAATGTCTGTTTGAACACGATTTAAATCGACATGTGTGCATTGATTTCAACCAAATTTTGCATACGTATTCCTTGGTTCCACGCGCAGGAGATTTACGTATTTTAAGTCACCGGAAGTGACCGTGTCGCGATCTACTTAAAACATTAGTTTTATTGCTTATAACAATGAAATAAATACATTCTTTCCATTTTTAAGTTAAAACAACAATCAGAAATAAATAAATAGTTAAAACATTGCATATAAATACTTTATTTACAACAATCCAATTTTTTTTGTTAAATATTTATTTATTACATACGAGATAATAAACACCATATCATGAATTATCTGTAAAATCAACAAAGCCTTAAGGAACAACCTAAAATAAAAACAAACGCAAACAACAATAAGGGAAACAGAAATCTCCTCCAATTCCTTTCCCGTTCCAAGAGCTGAAGAAACATTACCACGCTGAACGGCGATATTAATACGCTGCAATAGGAAAGCAGTTGCGCGAGCATTGCCGGAAACAAGCCTAATGCGTCGTCCAACTTTCTCGATGTAATTAAAGCTTTCGGTGCTCCAAGTACCGCTTGACTCGATTGCAATGGCAATGAGGATGAATTTATCTAACAGGGTACTTTTTTTTTTTTACTTCTCGACAGGAAGCAGCACCACCAGCTCGCAAAGATGAATGAGGAAGATTCGAGAGGGAAAATGTATCAACACAAGTAAAATCTCACAGTAAAAATCTTCCTCTTTTCCAAGGCACTAGAGTCATACCGTCAGGTCTCTTACCATCGGAATGACTACATCCAGATGGTTCACGCACTGAAGATACCTCAGCCGAAATAAGCGCACGAAGAATTGCCTCATTTACACTGGCTGTCTACCAGCACTACAAACACAGGAGAGACCGTGAAGGCCTCGTTGATCTACGAACACCCCACAAGCTGGATAACTGTGATGTACACAGACATCAGCTCCTAATCGTAAAGCAACAGCAATACGAAAACTCATTGGATAAGTGGAGGCCCAGACGAGGAGAAGGTAGGGCCTGAAGCTAAACACCAGAATCTGGAGAAAAAGCAGCAAGAAGTCTGGCTTTATCCTCAAGAGAACCGGAGAGTTGTAGAAGAAACGACTGGGTGCGCTGAATAATTGGATGATCAAAATGACCTGAGAACTACTGCAATCTAAAGAAGGAGAATCCATGCCGGTTAAACAAGACCACTGAACTTTACAAACATGAATAGTCGCGTCGGGATCAAGTGATAAACCCGGGGGAAGTATAAACTCAACAACACATCGAGAGCCATGGAAAGACGGAATTGTCAAATCCATGGCCCGACGAATACCAAGTCCACCCGAACGAACTGGCAAAGTAGCCTGAAGCCAGGCATTATTACTCAGAGAGCAGTTAAGGATAACAAATAGTTTATATTTTTTAAATTTAAACTTGGATTGTTGTAAATATAAATATTTGAATGTAATGTTTTAAAGCATTGTAGTAGTATTAGTAGTAACAATAGTAGTTGTTGTAGTATTAGTAGTCGTTGTAATAGTAGAGGTTGTATTAGTACTATTTGTAGTAGTAGTAGTAGTTGTAGCACTAATAGCACTTTAGTAGTAGTAGTATTTGTAGTAGTAGTAGTTGTAGTAACTAACTAACTAGCTCTATGGCTTATGGAACTCGCTAGTTCATCGCCACAGTAACAAACGTTCGCCATTGGATTCTATCCTGAGCAATATCAAGTCAGTTTTCATCACGAACACCTGCTTCTCGAAGATCTCTTCTAATATTGTCTTCCCAACGACGTCTCTGTCTTTCCAATGGCCTCTTTCCATCCGGCCTTCCAACCAGGATAGAATATAATCTTCGTTTTTCCCACATCCGAGCTACATGGTCTGCCCACCTTAGTCGTCGCTATTTCATTATTTTCACAACATTGGCGAATCGTACAGTCCGTGGAGTTCTTCATTATGCAGTCTCCTTCACTCTCCACTCATCTCATCGCGTTTCAATTCGGCCTGTATATCTTTTTCAAAGCCTTATTTTCAAATTCACGTAATTTATGTTCATCTGCTAGGGTCATTCTCCAACTTTCGCAACCGTAAAGTATTACCGACAGAATGACCGTTCTGTATATTTTTAATTCCAATTTCCTTGATATTAATCGCGATGTTAGAAGTATTTGGACTGAATAGAAACATGTGTTCCCCGATACTAAGCGACTTTTTATTTCTTCCGTGACCTCATTTTTGCTTGTTACGTATGCTCCCAAGTATTTAAATTTGATTACTTTCTCTATGACCTCATCCCTAATTCTTATGTTTTTATTTCCTTCATTCGCTGTGTTTCGGCTTGTTATTATGTATTTTGTTTTATCTATGTTTACCTGTAGACCTATCTCATCGCACGCTTCTACTAAGGTATCGGTGTTGATTTGTAGTACATCTATATCGTCCCCTATTAAATCTATATCATCCGCGTATACTAACAGTTGATTCAAACCATTCAATTGTAATGCTTGGTTTTTTCACCTTTTATAATTTGTTAGTACGCTTAAGTTAGCTTATATGAAATGGTGTTTTTTTTAACTTAATTTTCCAACCTCTTTGAAAACTTACTTCAGTGTTTTAGGTTGGAAACACTTTGAGACCCCTTTTCGAGCTTCTGCACGCCAGCAATGATTTTTACTTGGTTTAAATTTAACGGTACAGGGTTCTCTGGCATGTGCAGAGATTCTCAAGATACTTATGAATAATTTAATCAAATATTACCAACGAATGGTAGGATTCGGGCTCACAAGACCAAATCAATTTCTATAGCTAGTCTTCATAGAAAACAAAATCGTAGATTAATAGAGGTTTATTTACATATCAACAAGATTAGAATATTGGACATACACTTTCGCGTCCTGACCTTATCCCTGGGTCCGCTAATTTTTCTTTCTTTTAAATTTACATGCGTGGCCTTCCGAAAATATACAAATAGTTGCCCGCCAGCTGTTTTCTCTCTTTCTTACTCTTTGCTCTTTTGTGGTGCGCGGGATTTCTCCTTCCAGGAGTTGACATATACTGTGCTAATTGTTTTCGCTGTGACGTTGCTTTGAAATCCCGTTACGCTAACCTAGTTTTTACTCATGTTCTCGCCTCGGAAACTTAGTGACAAAAGATAAAGAAACAATGGTATCTTGATTCCCTCCACCACCGATACATTTGAAACAAGACAAATTATATAGGCAGTACATCGATTACTGATAACAAGTAAATAATCTTTCTTGTATCTAATTCCTATATTTGTAGAAATTAAATTCATCACTTCCAACGATATACCATCCGATACCTTGGCCTGGTAACCGCTCTTAATTATTTCTCCATGGGAATTTACCTCTCCAATCAACTTATTCGCAATTTGAAGCCATACAAAGCTGTTCACTATGTCTACGCAACTTACAATAGCCTTTTTAAACTTGGCATTGCATTTGTATGCTGTCTCTTGGAATCGAACCCGTTTCCTTTTTTAGCAAGAAGATAAATAACTTATTACTGCTTTCGCTTCTTTTTCTCGTTTCTGAATTATTGCTCATGTACTGCCAGGGTGGGAAACATAACCTCCATGATATTTTCGATATCCTGCAATGTGAGAACATTGGACCTTGGACACGCCTATCTATTAGTGTAGAGGCGAAATTCGTCCAACGTCTCTCAGTGTCCAAACGCCATTCACACCGACAAAAGCGTTCAACCTTTGCAAGTCGAGCCGCTGTCCAGCGTTACTGACGTGGAATCTTTGGTGACAACGCCTGGCACTCCCTCCGAAGGAGGCCGTGAACTTTGAAATTTCTCTACATAACGGTGCTCTAACGCGGTGTAATCCCCGTGGACAGATTTCGTAGAGGTTATTGCCGAAACTCAATGTGGTGCTTCCGTCATAGTTGTGATCATAGTTCTGTCTTTTCAAGGCGGGAGCCAAGGCCTTATGCTCAGAAACCGTTACCCACGCTATCTCAAACAATACTTAACTGAACAACTCAAAAATCCGCGCCAAGGCAACTCTTGTTGGTTCATACGTTAAAATATGAATCTGCGTGACCCACAAACAGCTATACAAAGGAATCAACTTCTCTTTTACGGATTCCCACCAAAAATACGTAAAGAAAGTATCAACTAAAATTCAAATAAAAAAATCCCTTTCGGTAGGCCTACAGGCTGAGGTAGATTTCGAAGTTTCGCTGGGAGCCGGGGCTCGCCCCCCAACTTCAGTGCTTTTGAGAGGATGCGCCTCCTTTATCTTAACCAAAATCTCCCTGCAGCACTACACCACCACGGAGTACATCTTCACCCTCCCACGGTTGGCTGCGCCCGCAAAGGGAAGATTTGCCCCATTTATTGTAACCTACTCTTGGTCATACACCTTCATTGAAAATTTCGTTTCTCTACCTTCAATGATTTGGAAATTGGGTTTTTGGGGCGGCCATTTTGGATCCAAGTTGACGACTTTTTGAAAGTTTTCTTATTTTGTCGTGACCTACTTGTGATAGTACAACTTGAAGTAAAATTTCATTTATCCAGCTCAAACGGTGTGCAAAATGGGATTTTGGGCGGTCATTTTGGATCCAAGATGGCGACTTTTCCCAAATGTTGTGATATTTCCCTAAGCTACTCGTTATAATGCACCTATATGCCAAATTTCGTATCTCTAGCTCAAACGATGTGGAAAATGGATTTTTAGGTCCGCCATTTTGGATCCAAGATGGCGTCTTTGAACTCATTAGGTAACATTTTCATAATCAAAAAGTGATGTTGTACCTTTATGCCAAATTTGATTTCAATAGCCCCAGCGGTTTAGGCTGTGTATTCTATACAACAATGGGTTCGGCGGCCATTTTGGATCCAAGATGGCGACCGATTTTGCTCATTAACGAACTTAACCGAGCTATTAAGCCTAGAAATAACATATAAAATTTTGGTTCAAATATCTTCAAAATTATGGCCGCTAGCGTGTTAATATATATATATATATATATACACTTTCATATCGTACCGATCTCAATAGGTATATTTTCTTCGAAATCTACCTAATACAGATAAGAAATTCAACTTAATCCTACACAAGATATCGTATGCAATTGAAATCTACAATACAGAGCAATTAATATATTCATTATCTCATCAAATTAATATTCAACAAATTAAAGTTTTTTTTCTTTGTATGCAAATAGATAATTATTTGAAATAGCATTTTTGACTTGCGTCACAATGATAGTCAATTTTTGTCCCCTTTTTTAAAATCGTATATTCTAATGCAAAGTTAAACAGTAGCGGGGACAAGGCATCGCCTTGTTTCAATCCGTCGCGAATCTTGAAACTATCTGACATATTATTACCTACCCGCACTCTGCTTATGGGGTTGTTGAGACATATCTTCACTAGTTGAACCAATTTTTTCGGAATTCCAAATCGTATCACGATACTGTATAACTTTTCCTTTTTGATGGAATCATATGCTTTCTTAAAATCAATGAATAGCTGATGAACAGTCTCACTGCATTCCCATTTATTCTCCAAAATTTGTCTCAAGGCAAAAATCTGGTCCAACGTGGATCTATTTCTTCTAAATCCACATTGGTGATCTCCAATGATTTCATCTACATATACACTTAGGCGTGTTAACAGAATATTAATACCTTGTAACAGGTTGGAAGTAACGAGATTCCGCTATAATTATTACAGTCCGATTTATCACCTCTTTTTTAAATCGGAACTATTATTGAGGTTTTCCATTATTTTGGGAGCTCCTCCTTTCTTCATATAGCACTTATCAATTTATGTAATTCCTTGATTAGTGCCGTTCCTCGTGCTTTAATTAATTCGGCTGGAATATTGTCTATTCCTGATGATTATAAGTTTTTCAATTTCTTTACCGACATTTCGATCTCGATCTTGCTAGGTTCGGGAATCCACGGTTCTGCGGTATGGATTTCAAATTCCTCTGTTTGTTCCCCTTTGTAACTTTTCCACACATCGAGAATTTTAGTCGGATCAGCCTGAAGATCTCTAAGTTCATTTCTAATAATTCCTAGCCTCGGCTGGTAACCTTTTCTTAACGAGTTTACCTCTTTGTATAGATCTCGTATGTTATTTGTCTTCCCGTTTTTCTCTATCTCCTGAATCTTCTGCGTCATATATTCTCGCTTTTTGTTTCTGAACCCGAGTGTGGCGTGTCGTTTCGCATTTCTGTAGTGGTTGGTATTTACTTAGCCATCGTTGCCCTGCTTGTTTTCGTTCCTCATGAAGCTTGAGGCATTCTTCATCTAACCAAGGTTTGTTTTTCTGTTGTTTCTTCTCACTTACACGTTCCTTCGCTGCGCTCTTAATTGTTTCACGAATTGCCTCCCACATCTTAGTTACGTAGTAGTTGTTGTAGTAGTAGTATTAGTTGTAGTAGTATTTGAGTTCAAATAGTAACAGTAATATTATTAATTGCAGTAATAGTAGTAGTATTTGTAGTAGTAGTAGTACGACTATTAGTGTTGTCAACGTCTTTTACTCACTCCGCACCAACAAGCGGGTACTTTGGCTAGTTAATTAATAAATATTTTAATTTTATTCAGATTCTGATTAATTGATTGTTGTAATGTAAATTTTATGTATCACTATCCAAAGTACCCATCCGTTGGTGCGGGATGAGTAAAATACGTTGGCAGTAGTGGTAATACTACTACTTCTAATACTGGTACAGCTACTACGACTACTATTGCAACTACTACTAGTACTACTACAAATACCACTACTACAAATACTATTTACGTTAGCAGTAGTATAGTCGTACTACTACTACACATACTACGTACGATGGAAACAACAGTAATACTACTACTACAGATATCACTACTAGTACAACAAGAACAACTACTACTACTTTTGCTTCAACTTATACTACAACAATATTACTATTACTGGTACTACTAATGCTACTGCAAATACTACTGCAGTGATTTAAAAGACTAAATATTTTATTTACAACAATCCAAATTTGAATTAAAAAATCTAAATTAGTTTATTAAATGTTTAATTTATTTATTACATATTATTACATAGAGATAACAATAACCGCATCATGAATTATCTGTAAAATCAACAAAGCCTTAAGGAAGAACAAAAATAAAAACAAACACAAACAATAATAAGGGAAACAGCATTTAAAGAAGAAAAATCTCTTTCAGTTCCTTTTCCGGAGGCAGCGTTCCAAGAACTGAAGAAACATTACCACGCTGAACGGCGATACTAATACGCTGCAATAGAAAAGCAGTTGCGCGAGGATTGCCGGAAACAAGCCCAATGCGTCGTCCAACTTTTTATGTATTTATTTATTTCCGATTGTTGTTTTAACTTAAAAATGAAAACAATGTATTTATTTCACTGTTATAAGCAATAAAATTACTGCTTTTTTTAGTCAGACCGCAGCACAGTCACTTCCGTTGACTGAACATGCGTGAAGCTCCTTTGCGTTGGTCCAAGGAACGCGTATGCAAAATTTTATTGAAATCAATGCAGGCATGTAGATTTTAATCGTCTTTAACAGACATTAAAATTTATACATATTAGGGTTACCATAATTTTTGCGGACTAAATACGGACAAATTAGCTTAAAGGACATTTATTTATACAATGAAACTCCGAACAATTACATGTGACACGAACATGAACTCTAACTTTTCAATATATCTGCATTTGTTTATATTTGTATCTTCTCTATTGCCAATGTTGGAGGATCTGGTTGTTACGATTCAATACATTTTTATTTCTAAAACATTGCGAGGCGATAACAAACACTACAGGAACATTAATTCCTAATAAGAAATACTAGGCTATACTACAGTTTAACGGGGTCTTCTACTTGGGAAGAACAATTAGCAATGTGTGTAACACAAAAGTCTTTATAAATGGTGTGATATGTATTTGTGGAAATATATGGGTTTAAAATACGTAACTAGCAGTCAACAACTGGTTAAGTGAAAAGTACGGACTCTTAGTATTTGTGCAAAGTACGGTACGGACGCAGACAGAGCCCTTAAAATACGGACTGTCCGTACAAAATACGGACGTATGGTAACTCTATATACGAGTATATATTTAGATGATATGTAAGATATGGATAACTAATATTTTTACTACTACTATTAGTTGTAATATTAATGGTAGTTGTTGTAGTAGCAGTAGTTGTTGTGGTAGTAGTAGTAGTTATTATTATTATTTTTAAAGTAGTTGTAACAGTGGTAGTAGTATTTGTAGTAGTAATAGTATTACGACTATTAGTATTGCCAACGTAGTTCTCACCTCGCACCAATGGGGTAGTATTTACATAAAAAATAATAAACTTTTTAAAGACAGTCTTTTCTTTAATCAATTCTTACTAAAAAGTAAAAAAAAACTAATTTTGTTTATGCATGCCTAAAAAGAAAAGCATCTCATATACAGTCACTTCATAAATTCTTGAAATGACGCCCCTATTCTTTTCTTTTTAGTCATGCATAAACAAAAGTATTTTTTTACTTTTTAGTACAAATTGATCAAGAAAAGATGTCTTTAAAAAGTTTTTTATTTTTTTTCGAGTTATTTCGATGTTCGGATACATTTTCTCAAGCTATATATTTTCTGACCCAAATCCTAAAGTGTTATGCAACCTGAAAAATCCAGGCTATTACCGGCTAGTATCTATTTTAGGATAAAGAAGTTGAGAATAAAAAAAATATTACAGTTTGCTTTTAAAATATATACCGTATTTGCCGGCGTATAAGACGCACTTTTTCCCTCGAAAATCGTCCTAAAAAGAGGGTGCGTCTTATACGCCGGTGCTTCCTATATCCAGCAAATACAAACAACTATCGGCAGTATTGTGTAGGAACATTAACAATACTGTTGAATTTGAAGAGTCGTGTTTCACCGCCTTTGTTTCCGTCACATTGTAATTTTGAATGTAGGGTCTAAGATATTGCTGACGTAAAATTGTCTTCAAAAGTGCCGAAACTAATGGAATTTTAACGTACATGATATTTTCTCCCGAAAGTCATCCTCAAAAAGAGTCTCACCGTCTTTTACGCCGGTGTGTCCTATATGCCGGTTAATACGGTAAATATATAGAAATATATAAAAGCAACAATGGAATATTGTATTGTCATCGGACTTACGTCACTCTGCAAAATTTCATCATGCTGTGACATCGGAAAATGAGTTCAATTAACGTCCCAAGATTTGATGACACCACGAACCATTGTGAACTAAAGAAAAGAATGTAAAAATGAGATTTTATTACTTTTACGTAATTAAAATATATAAATCTTATTACTACGAAATTATTGTTATTCATATTTATATTGATATTCATATTCATACTTTAAAGGCAGCGTTGAGGAAACATGCGCTGAGGAAACTGATAAGTTACGTATTAATAATCTTTACGTTAGGTTAGATTTATCAAATGTAACATTGGACTAACGAGGGAACATTCCCAACTGATCAGTCGATATTAACATGAAATATTTTTTATTGTCTTTATTCGATCGTACATATACCGGAAATAAAGTTAAAAGATCCACGATCTGCCATATTTTTATGCAATAATTATTTGAAATTGTGAAATTGGTCGTTTTCAGTGAGTAAAAAGTCGCAGTAGTTCACAAACCGTCAAGGATATGAAGTACCGTATTATACAAATGTGGTTTGTTTTGATAGTGCTACATTTTGGTGTATATCATCGATATAGTCGCCATCTTGAAATCCGCCATATTGGATGGAGGTCAATTTTCTTAAATAGCAAGTGGGTCGTGTGACATATCAAACAATACGAAAACGTTCTCAAAAAGTCATTGCAGGTGTCAGATTTCAACTACCTCTTACGGTGTTGGAGTTATTTTTACTGTTTGCCGCTGTATACTTAAGTCATGTAATATTACAGAATCTAACAAACGTTTGCTAATTCAGAAATTTTTACTATTTCTAATTTCAAATTTCGCACCACAATAATTATAATTATGTAGCCATTTTTTATCATTCCGCATTTGTTTATTACTATACTTCCTTGTCGGTTTGTGAGAAACAAAGTTGTACTGCGGGATTCATTCATATATCAAGTGGCAAACTCTCAGTGAAGATTACTCCAACACTGTAAGAGATATGTCAAATCTAACACCAGTAATGACTGTTTGAGAACATTTTCGTATTTTTTGATATGACACACGACCCACTTGCGATTTTTTTTTAAATACCTCCAATATGGAGGATTTCAAGATGGCGGCAACGGTGATGATATAGACCAAAATGTAGCACTATTTCACCAATCCACATTTGTGTACTATGATACTTCATTTCCTTGACGGTTTGTGAACTACAAGGCTGTACTGTGACTTTTTTACTCACTGCAAATATGGTCAATTTCAAAAAATTATTGCCTAAAAATATCTGGTGTAGTAAAAAGTAATCCATTATTTTTGCATGACATTGAAGGCTTGACTTACCATAGTTAGAATGATCCGATTTAGGTCACATATGCGCCGTTTTGTTCGATAACGTGTTGCCATTTGGAAGGTAATATCATGATGCCTCTCTCATAGAAGCCCTTGTCCCTATTGGCAAAAAATTGAGACAGTCGATTTTCACAAGCCTCTCTTGACGCGAATTTTTCACCAGCAAACGTGTTCGCCATGGACAGGAACAGATGGTAATCACTCGGTGCCAGGTCCGGACTATAAGGTGGATGCATAAGAACCTCCCAACCAGGCTCCCGGAGCTTCTGGCGAGTCACTATCGATGTGTGTGGCCTGGCGTTGTCCTGGTGGAACACAATGCCTCTCCTATTGGCCAAAGCTGGGCGCTTCTGGGCGATTGCCGCCTTCAGATGGTCCAATTGTTGACAGTATAGTTCCGAGTTAAGGTTTGGCCGTAGGGGAGCAGCTCATAGTAGATAATTCCCTACCAATCCCACCAAACACACAGCAAAGCCTTCCTGACCGTCAATCCTGGCTTGGGCACCGTTTGAGCCGGCGCACCGCGCTTCGACTTCGACAATTTTCGCGTGACATTGTCGTATGTGATCCACTTTTCATCGCCAGCCACCAACCGCTTCAGAAATGGGTCGCTTTTGTTGCGATTCAGCAGCGATTCGCAGATGGAAATTCGGTCCATGAGGTTTTTTTTTGCGTTAACTCGTGTGGCACCCATACATCAAGCTTCTTTGTGTATCCAGCCTTATGCAAATGGTTCCACACGGTTTTTTGTGCAATGTTTAGCTCTTGGGCAATCGAAACAGTGCTTACATGACGGTCGGACGCGACAATGTCCATGATTTTATCGACATTTTCGACACGTGGCCTTCCAGTGCGTGGTACATCTTTGACGTCAAAATTACCGGAACGGAATCGACGAAACCAAAATTGCGCGTGATTGGCTGTTACAGTATCAGGACCATAAACACTATTCACATTTGCAGCCGCCTGGCTTGCGTTTTCGCCTTTATCGAAGAAAAACTGTAAAATATAGCGTATTTTCTCTTTGCTAGTGTCCATTTTGACGCGCGCTCACACAACACTGAGTCAACTCATCACAACTATCTGAAGAGTGTTTGTAGTACGCAATCTCATCGTTTGAACGCCATCTTGTTGAACCCGATCGGACTTATACAACGCGAGATACAGATCACTGAAGCCATCTATTGGCAAAATAATGGATTACTTTTTACTACACCAGATATATCATATTGTGGGTCTTTTAACGTTATTTCCGGTGTATGTACGATCGAATAAAGACAATAAAAATATTTTATGTTAATATCGACTGATCAATTGGGAATGTTCCCTCGTAAGCTACGAAGTGACCAAAGTGCTTAGACTGTATTAGCTCAGGTTTAATTAGCTTACTTGGATATGGATAATACATCACCATATAGATTAGATTGGGTTAGATTAGATATCTTTAGATTCTGGAAGTGCTATCATAAGTCATGCAACATGTATTACACATCAAACTGTTCATATTCAAAATGCTTAAGAAACCAGCTGTTACTTCAGTAAAAATGCAAATAAGTAATCTACACAACAGTTCATGTACTAGCAGTGAAATCCATGAACAACATTTATATTTCCAATATTTCCTTTGTATTCAAAGAAATAGATAGTCTTGAATGTTACAAAACCAAAAATGTTGACTTTGTTAACCAAACAATTCCATGCATAAACATTCATAGTTGATATCCTAATAAAACATATTACATATTACCTTATTTCCCATAAGAAATATTGTGTTATTATTCTCACACGTTAAATGCTGTGTTCATTTAAATAATTATTAGATATATCTTACGCTGAAGATATCTACGTAAAACAAAAATATCTAGTAGAACAATTCTCAGTTAAACTTCCTAAATTTCATTATAATGGAAACACATAGGGATAACAATCCCGGATATTATACTTATATATAGATGTTCCACTATAGTCGATACTTTTGAACTTCACCGATCTGACAGAAACTCTCTTTTGTAGATATCACTGCTGAGTAAGTAATTCTTTTCGAAGGAAAGGGTCTGATGATATAATTTTAAAAAGGTAAACATATTTTAAACAACGCATCCACACGAACTATTGACAACAATAGTATTATGTCAATTATTATTACTTTTTTTAATTGCAAGAAGCGTGTATTTAAGAATATGAGAATTTTTTGTTTTGGACTTCTATTTAAATATTACTTTCATTATTTGACAGCTGTTAGAATATGCACAAAAAAATTGGTCGCTGGCCTTGTGCAAAATCGAGCGCTGGTTTTCCTATTATTTATCTGTTGATGCTATGCCAATATGTACTACCAGAAAACAGACAAATTCTGTTGTGATAATACATTCT
The DNA here is from genome assembly GCA_022664845.1 of Lepisma saccharinum. Classification (NCBI taxonomy): domain Eukaryota; kingdom Metazoa; phylum Arthropoda; class Insecta; order Zygentoma; family Lepismatidae; genus Lepisma; species Lepisma saccharinum. The sequence goes on along the minus strand of JAGDQP010002747.1, from coordinate 58,360 downwards.
TTGAGCATCATAAGGAATGCTTCCTTACTGTAAAACAGGTTTAGAAAATTCGGAAAAAGGATTTGTTGGATCACTTCGAGATAGGGTTGCCAACCGTCCGGTTCTTAGAGCAATTGTCCGGTTACAAATTCAAACCGGACGCCTAATGTCCGGTTTTGATAGAACGGGCAATAAACTTTAAATACAAAAAAGTTAATAATGCTAAAGCACGAATTGTAGGTTATTCTGGGTCTGCTGAAACTATTGTTGTAAGGTCTGAATAGTATTATATTTACTTACTTCTAAATCCAATGATACTTTTTCCTGCAATATGATGTTTTGTAAGGGTGGCTTACATTTCTAACTATATTGGACACAATTTTCTACTTCCATTCCCCACACCCTTAGGGTTACCATAATATGGGAAGACGTGATACGAAAATAACTGACTCAGGTGCTGCGAAAGGGATCAGGGTGGGAGTGAGAACATTGACCGTGACCAAGACAGTCGCTTTGCGCACTTATAGTAGTCATAGCTCGAGTAGCGGCGGGTACTCGAAGCAGGGTGTCAAAGCAGGTCGTTCTGGATTGTCTGCTTTATGACTGACTATCCGCAGCCGATTCAAGTCGCCAAATACGTCAAACCTTTGGGAATAATGCTGTGAATGAACGCACCGCCAGGAATTGGTTCCAAAAATTCAGGTCGGTAGATTTGTCTCTGTGTGATGAACTCCGCAGTGGGTGCCTATACAGCCCCTGAAGACGACCATAGACAAGATAGCAGCTAAACGTGTGGTGAGCTTGGCGAGCGGTTTCAGGTTTGTGATGAAATAGTCCTCCACCGCATAGGAAAGGCATACACGTTGAGTAAGTTGGGTGTCGGAAGCCAACAAGGACCAACAAGTGACAGCCTGTTGTGTGACTGTAAAAAACGTTAAGAATTTTTTGGTTCCCTTCTAATCATAGGCTATTGTTTACATTTGTATCTTCTCTATTGTCAAGGTCGGAGGATCAATACATTTATGTTTTAAAATAGATCTATTGTTAAGTGATAACAAAGACTCTAGGATTGTAGTGACATTGATAGGCATAACAAATACTAGGCGATACTACAGTTTAATGCTGTAGGAACAATTTACAGATGTGTGGAACATCTTTATAAGTGGTGTTATATGTATCCGTGGAAGTTGTAGGTTTAAAATATTTAACAGTCAACAATTGATTAAATGAAAATTACGGATATTTAGTTAATTTTTGTAAAGTACGGTACGGACACGGACAGAGCCTTTAAAATACGGACTGTCCGTACAATATACGGACGTATAGTAACCCTACCCCTCCATCAATAATTAATTTTGTTTCTCAAATTAAGAATGGACATTTCCGTTTTCCGCGTCCTTATATATTTTACAATTTGTTTGTGTACATCAGATTAAATATTATATAATGTTTTTGAAATTTCAGCGCTACGGTTTTCCGTTACGTAGAAATATAACATGAAATACTGAGAATTGAATCTCCTACGTCATACAACGAAAACCATCCTCTGACTGGTTTGATGTAATCAATCCGTACTATTTCCGTAGCTATATGCTTCTCCCTATATTACGTTCCTTATTCAGAAGTTTGAAGACGAAAAAACAAAAAAGGAAAAAGAACATTTACATCATCACTTAACGAAATAATTAATGTACAAATCTGCAGAACACACTTCAATAAGTTTAAACACCAAAACATGTTTTATATAACAGAAATTGCTCGAAACAGTGACAGGGGGCAGTCTTAACTTGCAGTGCTCTTCTTATCGCTGCTTTGTGTCACTTCTCATGTCTTGACAATTTGGCGCAACTGGTTAGCGCACGCAACTTTTAACTTTTTATACTTTCACCTAAGGCTGTTCGAATCCTATCAAAGGCCGTGTTTTATTTTACTTCACGAAACGCAAGAGTAATTTCAATGTAAAAGTTTCAATTTACGTTTTAGTTTCTTACATGGTTTTATTAATACTTTTTACAATGACATATTAAGACTATTCAATATATTCACGGGCTACAAGTAGTACGTTAAATTGTTAACATATGACAGTAACGAGCACTATTAATTCATGTGCTTTTAAGTTCTTGAAATATACTTCACTAGCATTCATTAAAAAAAAAAGTATACGATTGTCGAATGTAAAAACCCACACTTTTTTACAAAAAAAAAAATAAGAAGAAAAATTGGTAATTCTTTTTAAGTACAAGAGTTCTAAAGAGCATTATTAGAAGATATTCTATGATTTAATCATGATAAAAGAGCTGTTATACATTAGAGTTGAAGCTACCAAAATATATCAATATCTTAAAAAAGTATTAAAAGTGAAAATCAATTTTAAATGAATAAAACGAACTAAATGACATGTTAAGGCATACAGAAACGCTATTAACCACTTAAAATATTTCTTTCGATCCATTTTTGCTGTCTCTTTTAAACAATACTAACAAATCAAATACCATCTGTATGTTAATGACAAGCAGTCGGCAGACTGATTACGCCATAACATGGCGGCGCTGGATTAAGCGCAAGGCTGAAATTCTTTTGAAGCAAGTCTTTATTACTCTTGATAATTGTATCACAGAAATAAAAGAAAATGTTTTCCGTAGTCTACTTTGACAGAATAATTTTTTATTGTAATAAAACAATACTATCGGAAATGTCCATTACGTTGTATTAATCATAACAGTGAATATTTATCTTCTATATGATGCAGACCAAGATATGTGGAAAGAAAAGGGGTTAATTTACGTCCACGTATTTAATATCGAATGGAGACTAGATGAATCATGATGTATTAAAAGATAAATTATTAATCATGCAAATAGTAACTTCAGGTCAATGTAAGTTTAGTATTCATCTATCTTTGATATACACCACATGATTTTCTATGGTAATTTGAACCCGACATTTGTAGCTGAAAGATACCGATGGTTTTTACTTTTATTGCATTTTGTTGTTAATGGAGCGACTCCTGTTACTTGGCACTGAGGAAATAGAACTCTTTAGATTTCTGCGAACTCAAAGCACTGCCCTAAATATTTTTTTCGCAAGTCTCTATCTTATTTTTATAGGCCTTCTACTAAATTACTTTTCGTAATACTCTCTTACTTTCATTGTGCAGACTCTTCTCTGGATGACTTTTTGTAAGTCTCTTTACACTAGTAGATATTTGACATTATAACAAACTCCATGAACATTGTTGAATCTTTATGTCGCTTTAACTCAAGTTGTGTTTGCGATAATACTTAGTGAGTGCAGGAATTATTCTCAGTGTATTGCATGCCCGATTTCCAACTAAAATGAATCGAAATGTCCGGTTTTTAGAAAATTTCGAGTTGGTAACCGTACTTCAAGATAAAAATTTGTCATGGCTCATGGCCATGGTCAATAAAAGTATTGGTACTGTGAATGGTAACTATGGAAACATTTTCATATATACCTCAGTATTTTCAAATTCAACCAACGTGAAACTTTCGTAACATGACACGTGTTATCTGCAGCCATTCATAGCATTGTTATAAGGAAATAGTGCTCTCAATTCTCCATAAATTTTCTATTGTCAAATGGCACTATGTCCTTAACTAGAGCCAAATATAATAACTAATCGAGAGCTGATATATAATGCTTTACTGATTGCTCATACCAGTATTCATAAGGAATTATTCTTTTTGTTGTTGTTGTTCTGTTTCGGAATACTTCCATCCATTACGACTAATTTTAGCATCTATGCCATTTCATCACAACTCGTGGATATTATTGGAAACACTATTTGAGAGAAAGAATCAAATATATGGCCAAGTGGATATTTCAAAGATGCTGGAGCTATTTGTTTGTATAAGATGTGCGGAAACTATCAATATTGTCAGAAAAGGGATAAGGAAAAGACAGATCACCTTAGGCAAAATGTTAACTATTATTGTGATCGAATGAAATATGTAAATCACAAGAATAATTCGGTTATAGCCTTATATTTAGTAGCACTCTTAGTTGCTTTGAACTTTCTAGCTTGAAAATTCAAAACACGTTGCCGTATATTTATTGATAAAAAATAAATTATTATGTTTACTTTATGTCAGGTAAATAACATGTAGTTAGTTATGTAGTATTATTAATTTTCCTCAACTGAAGCTATCAAACTTTTAGACTTCTTATGCTATCGATAAGAGTGTAAGAATTATAGAATTTATTTACTTATTTAGTGTAATTGTTAGTTTCTGGAAATTTTCTTGGAACAAGTTTTCCCATTCAAGAATGTCATAATTTAGATGTTCCGTTTTATTTGTAACATGCATTCACTCATTAGTCCTTGTGCCAGACAAGTTGTTGGTATAAAATGAGGAAACCAGATGAAACTTTCAGCACTTGTACACTGGCATGTATAGAGTAGGAAAATACGCGATATACATTCCAAAAGTCTAGCTATCCAAGATGGCGGCCGACGCTATTTATTAAAATCAACATATCTCGGCTGTGTTATCCGACTTCGATCATTTTTTTTTTTGGCTACGATTTTATTTATGAGCAGTATTTTCATAATTCTAATAGCTTTTTAATTAAATGTAGAAATTGTTTCATTTTAGCCTAAAATATTTTCTTATTTAATATTTTACTTTGAAACGGCCGGTTTTGGAGAAACCTATATCCTTACATAAAATATAGCTTGGAACTTAGGTTTTAATTTAAAACAAAGATAAATTAAGTCCGACAAGTATAACAAAAAAATGTTCATTCACAATTATTTTGTTATTAGGAAACGATATTTATTTTTGATAAATGTATGCTTTAAAAAATGCTGCTGGGCCGCGGTGGATCAATGGTTTTGTGCTCACCTCTGACGCTAGGGGTGGTCTTTTCGACCTCTGCTCATGCTATATGGACTTTGTGGCGGGCAAACACCGTGTGTGTGGCTTTTCTTGGGGTTCTCCCGTTTCCTCCGAGCTTCTGTTTTCCACCATTCATCTCATCATCCATCCGACCTGAGCCAAAGTTGCCTAAATGTTTTAAAATTAAATTTAAATTCAAAAGATGCTGCATACAATATATACTTTTATTTGAAGAAGAAGGCAATAATATCCGATAATCTGGACCTAAGAAATCACTACTATTTAAAACTTTGCCTTTCTGTTGTACTGTACAAACAGGTTAAGACAAGTAAATGCATTGTAAAAGTGTTAGAAACTAACTGAAAGTACTTGATATTGGCCAAAGTGTCTCATAAATTTAAGGGTATATTCTCGTCAGGTTCTGACAGTGTAAGTGCATTTGTAGGACAAGGAAAGATCAAAAGGTTTACTGGAACAGCACAAAATATGTCACAACATTCAGAAGCCTAGGAATCAAGGGAACTGTTTCATATGAGTTATTCAAGACAATTGGAAAGTTTACTTGTGACATGTATTCCAAGACAATAAAAATTGGAAGTGCCAATGAACTGGGATAAAATTATTTACATCCCAAGGTGGGTGAAGTCGATAGTTGCTAACTACCATCGTGCAAGGATACATTGGAACGCGCAAATTTCCAAATAGGGATTTAGATACGAAGCCTTGAAAAATAGTCTTAAGTATACCAGAGGCTGAAGGGCATGAATGGAGAAAGGAGAGCGAAGAAAGACTCAATTGGATCGCCGGAGCATCTGCACCAGAAACTGTTGTACTTGGTACCCTGCATTGCAGTTCTTACATAAATATACAGTAATTGCTCGGGTTCAAATTATCAGTTAGCGTATTATTGCTCTTTTCTTCAAATAAAAGCAATGTCTTTTGAAAAAAAACAACAACATTTATTTATCTAAAAATAGTAGTTTTCTAACATAAATTTAAATAAGAAAGTATTATGCATAAAACTTTGTTTTTCCTCCTTTTTTAAAAAGAAATTTGCACCTAAACCTAAAATCTGCCTCAGCCAAATATTAAATAAAAATGATTTCGGTTAAAATTCACGTTTTTCAATTTAACTGAAAAATTTATGAAAATATTGCTCACAATTAAAATTAAGGCCAAGGAAATGGTCTTTCATTTAAAAAAGGAACCATCGAAATCTGGTAATGTGATGTTGATATATGTAACAATGAAAGTTGACGATAGCTATCATTTTGAATGGCCGCCATCTAAGATATCTATATTTTTGGAAGGTCTATTACGTATTTTCATGCTCTTTACATACCAGTGTACAAGTGCTGAAAGTATAATTTGTTTCCCCAATTTTATACCAAAACATCATGTAGCCCCCTACACGCATTAGCGTCCCCGTAATGTTACCTCGTTTCCAGAAATTTTTCAAATAATTGTCCATATCTCGGGTTATACTTGTCGGATCTTTGTTTTAAATTAAAGCCTGAGTTACAAGCTATATGTTATGTAAGGATATAGGTTTCTCCAAAACTAGTCGTGTCAAAGCAAAATATAAATAAGAAAATAGTTTAGGCTAAAATGAAACATTTTTTTTACATTTAACTGAAAAACTATTAGATTTATGAAAATATTGCTCATAAATAAAATTGTAGCCAAAGAAATGATCTTTCATTTAAAAAAGAATGATCGAAATCGGATAGCTCAGAGCCGAGATATGTTGATTTTAATAAATAGCATCGGCCGCCATTTTGAATGGCTGCCATCACGTATTGTTGTGCCCTATACATGCCATTATACAAATGCTGAAAGTTTCGTCTGGTCCTCCTCTCCATTTTATACCGAAACATCGTTTTTTGATTTCTGGCACAAGGACTATATAGAGTTGTTACTGTGTACAATATTGTTATTTTTTGTATACAAACGATGACACACACACACACATACACACTATACATTTAGCGCGCGCACACACATAGACCTTTAGAATAAAAATAAGAAAACATAACTAAAACATCTTCGTGAGATAGTAGAAGAAATAGCGTATGTTTATCGTATTGAAACGTAATGGAGGAAACGACAGAACTTTGATGTACGACACAAAGTGCTCTGACGATGTATACAATCCTGTAGGGACCAATATTTTGGTTTTCATTCTGACCTTAGCTGTGTCTCTTTCCCTTGTACTCTCTCTCCCTCTCTCTCTCTTTCTTTCTTTCTCTCTCTCCCTGTCTATGTAACGTTAGTGTTAAGTATGTGTGTGTTAGTGTATGTATGTACGTGTGTGTTTGTTGTACTGAACTCCTGCAATCACCTCTGTGTTAGTTTTGAACGTTGAAGTACTCAAAACTAGAGTGGACATCTGTACACACACTCGTGTAGATACAAATAACGAGTGTGTGTGTGTATGAGAGAGAGAGTGAGTGAGTGAGAGCACACAGGCAATTACCAATGACTCGACGGTTCGTTCGGTTTTGTAGGCAGTGCAGAGAACGAGAGAGAGAGAGAGAGCCAAACGACATTTGACTCGCGAGAACATGCAATACTCGTAACACAAATCGTAAAACTCGACCGACTGAAGTTGTAAGACTGAAAAGCAATCACTTAACTTCTAATTGCTATAATTAACTCAAGGGTCGTCGCTACTATAATAAAAGGGAATATTGTATCTGGAGACATTGTCTCTGCTGCATTTTTAATAGCTTTTGACTCAAATATTGGAAATGAAATTCAAATGAGCCTATAGGTTGAATATTTTAAAAAAAACAGAAAAGACAAAAGAAATTAAATGAAATTGT